>OMOW01101458.1:0-17212 GCA_900312555.1 Lamprogrammus exutus
CGGAGATATGAGAATTTTGTGTTTTTTTTCCTCATTCTGAACTTCCCATTTACACTTAAATTAAATATTATGTTTCGCCGCACCGTTTTTTCATTTATCTGCAGCTTTGACTAATTTTTTGCTTAAATAAATAACATTTTTGTAATTCAGATTGATTGTTCAGTCTGGCCATTACCAAATCTGTTTCAATAACATACAGCATCTGCCAGTTTACTGTGAAATACGGTATTCTCTTTGACCCCATACAGAATTAACGATTTGGGTGCTGGTGACATGAACAAAGCGACACACTATAGCCAATCTATGGCTCATTTCTTGGAGAGCGTGTTCAAAACGGAGAACTCCTTCCTCAGTCAGTTAGCTGAATTGCACCATGGGTCGTCTGCTGCTGCTGCTGCTGCTGAAAAAGCAAAGGAAACGGAGGTAATCATCAATATTCTGCTTTAACTGCTGTTAAAACTGCTGTGTGTTTGTGCTTTTGTGTTTTTTATGGTTTAGCACAGCAAAGTGACAACTCCTCAATTTATTGCAGCATAATATAAGTTGAGAATGTTAAGCAAGGACAAAGTGGAAAACCTCTTTATAATACATCACTGCAATGCAGAATTGTTTAAAATATCTACAAAAAGAACTCGGTAGTGTAATATAACCATCAATAACCATAATAAATAATAATAACGATTACATTTCTCCCTTTCTTCTTCTAATAACCTCTACCCACTTTGTTTCAATGGTCAACTTTCAATCTACATATTTTACTTGTAGCTTTTTTCTATTTCTTATTTTTTATTCTAATTTACTTTTACTGAATTTTATCTCTGCTTTGTTGTCTCATATCTGTGATCTTTTTACCTACTAATTTTAGTTTAGTTTTCTTTTTTCCTTTTGTTTGATCTAATATTGTTTGTTTTTTTTGTCAATCAAAAGCAGTCGAAGCTAATTAAAAAGTGCTAATATTAATAAGATTTGATTGATTACAAATCTGGTAAGGTGTGGTATGTTGACCAGTTTATTGTATTATGTATTGTGTTGTATTATACAAATATATATATTATCCACAAATACCTAATACTTTATTTTCCTTTTTCTGTGTAGGGTGTTGGTAGAACAGGGATGGTGGATATAACCGAGCAGGAGCAGAGTTCTACAGCTTCTGACCTCACCTGGCTGGAAAGCAAGCAAGAGGCGGTCAGTGACTAATATAGTGTAATATCTGTGTTTGCGACCTTTGAAATGGGTAACGTTAACAATCTTTGAATACCTCTATTGTGTCTCTCCAACATTGCTGGGGGAGGATTATGAAAATGCTCCTTCAGTATCTCACTCGAAAAAGCAGCTGTGTTGCTTTTGGCACATCGTTTTACTGCGTAGCACCTTGATTTATCATAGCCTAATATCGTGTGAGAACATCAAGTGGTAAAATACAAACATCGACAGAGCAGATAAGCATTTGTCAACTCACAAAACGTATTGATAACAATAAGCTGATAACGGAGGCGTGGCAGTCTTTATGTTGTGGGTTTTGTACTTCATTAACAATCTCAGCTGTGAAACAGGCTGAGCTTTATGCTGCTACATGCTTTCCAATTGACTCAGATGATTTGTGAGCATCGTTTTCAAGTTACATCACGTTGAAGTGAAAGTGTTTTACAGTATGTAATTTATTTTTTTCTGTCTTGAAAAATGCATCTTAAGTAAGTTGCCACGATTTGTGTGCCCAGTTTACTCACAAGGGCCAAATTCAGTGTTGCAAAGTCGACCGAGTGCCTCTGCTTTCTGCTGCTCTATTACTTTAATAAAGCTTTGCAGAGATTTAATAAATCTGACTTGAAAGCTCGTTTTCAATGCACAGGTGGTGAAAGAAGACAATCAGCAATATTGCGAGACGAAGAAAAATCTGAGAAAAACCATCACAGAGTTGCGTGACGCTGTAAGTGAGTTTTAATGTTTGTGTCTTTTTATCATTATTTAACATGCAGAATATAATCAGACCTGACCTGTACTGATTAAGGCAAAAATGCAGATTAAGCCATATACATGGGTCCTTTACTTAGTGTGCTTGACTCTGTGCTCAATCGGTTTAAGCGAGGAAGTATGTCAACGTCTATTTATGCTCCAGAGAGATTTAAAAAATGTTTCTTAAAAATATGTCAAATTAAGAAGAGTATTTAATTGTGTTCCCTTTGTTAACAGGTGCAGGAGATGATGCGTGAAAATGAGAACCTCCCAGAAACTGAGCATCTGGAACAACGGGAGTTCAACCTGGACGTAGAGGAGCAGAGGAGACTGGATGCAATGGTGGAGCAAGAGGTCGCTAAGGTAACACGCACAGAGACACACAAACACAATACAGTTCTTTCATTTTACTAAGAGGTGGTGATGGCAATGAATGTGATCACTTTTTATCCTTAATTTAGTTTATTAGAAATACAGCGTGGACATCAATGCACAATACACAGAACAAATATAAGTATAGTACACATGCTGATTTAAAGGCCAAGAACAACAACATAAAAAGAGGCTATATATAAGTGTTTGTCAGCTGATATGTGAACTAAGTAAAAAAAAAAACAACTTATACATAAATATATATATATATATAATAAAAATAAAAACTGAAAAAAGGGAGGATGTTCAGGGAGAGTAAGGTGCTCTAAGACACTTTACATGCACATATTAAAATCAAATTACATCAAGAAATTACATAGGATAAAAACATCAATGGTGATTACAGTAAAATGAGGGAAAGAAAGCAAGCAAATATGATTAGGAAAATCAGACATTAAAAGCAATTTTAAAAAGGTGGGTCTTGAGGGATGTTTTGAAGCAGGGGAGTGAGGAAGAGTCTCTGATGTGTTTGGGGAGAGAGTTCCAGAGGGAGGGGGCAGCAATGGAGTCACCCCAGGTTCATAGTGCATGTGTTCACATTTTAGGTGAGAAAGGAAATAGAGCTGGAAAATCTAGCTAAACGTTACACCTGCGATGTCCTGAAGAGAGAATTCTGGGATTCTATGAAGGTCAAAGGCAAAGCCATCAAGGTAAGATGAGCAAGTATCGAGTTGTCAAACCAACAAGAGAGAATTTCTTACACTATCTTATGATTTGGTATGTACAGTAACTGTCCTGACTGTCCATTGCAGGCCTTCTACTCTGAACATGAGGTGAAGAACTACCCCATGAAGGAGAGAACAGAAAAAGAGCTTGAGGATCTTCGAAGGGTTCAAAATATGAGGAAGATAGAAAATGCGGCCTGCATTGTAAGCAAAGTGGAGCCACACCCGTAGAGTTTCTACAGGCCTCCCAAGTCTGTGGTGCAACTTTGAGTTAACACTGCAAAACCAGACACGTGTGATGAGTTAGAATGGATTTGATCACATAATTACTGCTCTTAATGGTAAACAAATCCAGCTTGTGTGTAACTATGGCAATGTCGTGGCAAACAGGCATACCAACATTTCTTCAAAATATATTTTTAACAATGCCAACTTCTCCAGTCGTGCGGTTTTCACTCCCTGGAACTACATTCTATGGAAAAATCATTCAAGCCAAAACAATTTTACTGCTGGAATGTAATTTGATGCTTTCAATATGACATTTGACCTTTTGATGTTGTTTTCTGAAATGCTTGAAAAAGTTCCCGACCGTCAGTGTCGAAACCTTTCTAGATTTATGGCTGCGTGGCCACAGAGGAGTTATCAGCGTTAGTCCTCTGCACTGCAATTATCATGGGATTCAATAGGCAATCATCTGGCCACAGTGTCAGACCTCCACATTTATTTCAACCCAGTCATTTCATGCATTTCTCTCCACCATCCAATTGCAGAACGAGACTCTGAAGAAAAGGTCCAAAACAACCAGCTCTGAGGAGGAAGAAGGGGAGGAAGGCCACGAGAGGGATGCTTTAACGGGAAGTCTCTCTGCTCGCTTAGGATTTACAGATCCCTACATGTACGATCAGTTTGAGCTCCAAACCACAGAACAGAAGATCAACCAGATAACACTGCTACAGGTACAGAAGATTAATGGGTCTTTGCAAAGTGCAATTATGCTTTTGGCACTAAAACAATGTTCAAAAACACATTGTATAAAAACAGGTAGCGATTGCATAATTGTAATAAATTGTCAATAAATAAAAATGAAAAAATTAGAGTACATTTCCCTTTTCACAGACGAATATTGTCACCATGAATTGTATTTATTGTCCAAACTCTTTTCTTTCCCTCAACTCCTAATGCAGGATATGATACATCGCATCAAGATGGCTTTCAGCGCTGAGTTTGAAGCCATGTACAGGCAGAAGGTGCAGGAGCTGAACCGGGTGAAGGACAGGAACAAACGCATCAGGGAGATCATGGCTGAGCTGAACGTGAACGAGACGCTGTGGGAGCCGAGTCTGACAGACAGCGAGTGTCCGGAGAGGGCATTCACTGTGAACGACTGGGAGGTTAGTCGCCTCGTGAAGAATATTAACGGCTTTAATCAGGGTGCGACGGCAATAGGGGACAGTCAATGAACCAGAAGTTAAATAACAAAGAAATTAGATTCTTTTTTTTTTCCACTGAGTGCCAACGATGAATCTGCCTTTGTCCCACTCTAGATACAAGTAGAAAAGTACCTCACCCCTGAGCAGGCAAAGGAGGAGGAGAGAAAGATGTTGGAAGAGCAAAGACGTGTGGCTGCCAAGGTACGCTGCCGTAATAAATCTGTTTTTGTTTTTCCCACTTCTTGTTTGCCTCCACATTCTTCACATGCTTCCACATAGAGATCCTGCAGTAATCATCACTGAGAATAAGAGTTAATTTTAACAATCCTCAGCCTTCCTTGTAAATTTAATTTGAAATCATTGATAATTTTTGTCCGCCTATTCCAGGGTGATGATATCAGAGGAAAAGCTCTGGATGACATGATGGATGGAGTGCTTGAAGTGAAAAAAGAGGACGTCTTGAAAATGGTTTGGTCAAAATCTCCAATTTTTAATATTTTAATCATCTGATGTGCTTCTCTCAAGATATATCATTTCCTGCAAATTGGTGGCAGGGTTGTAATTTACTAATTTAATACATTAATAATGAATAAATTCAGGAAAAAGGGTACATTTTGAGAAAAATAAAAGTATTAAATCTGACACTGAAGACAGTGTCGACTCCCCCAAACAAGATAAACTCAAACCAGTCGTGATGGAGTATGGATACACGTACATTGAAACATTGTGAAGTAAATTTTAGAAAAGTACATTTTTGTGTTAAATTGATGTTTTAATTATGTATATTTTTAAAATCAGCATGTAACAACAAGCTCAACAATCACACAACCCTCCCCACCACCCGTGAGACTTACACAACATTGTACATCTCACTGCAGCCAAAGTACTCAGTAACCACAGTTACTCTCCCTTTACTTTTCCTTTAAACAAATGAGCCGTTACTTGAATTCTTTGCCAGGCAATGTCAGATTAATTAGACAAATCGTGTGGAAGGGCACAAAGTTCCTATTGAATTTACTCCACAGGAAATACCTGCGCCTGATTTTGTTTTGACCAAGCCTGACAGTCAGTGGAGCGAAGAGGAGAAAAGAGCCTTCAAGGAGTATGAAAACAAAGCCACCGAGCTGAGCGTGGAGCAGAAGAAATACAGAATGGTAAAAGATGGATTCACAGTTTCATTTAGCTGTAATCTGACTTTCTCCTGCTCTGTGATGCATGCACAGTAAACAATCTGTTGACTCCAGGTACTGGAAAGCGAAATGAAGAAACTGCAGGAGTCCAACCAAGAGGCCGCCGAGAGGTTTGATAAAGCCTTGACAAAGCTCTCAGAGAGGAAGATGAAATTTGAAATCGCTATACACCAGGTGAGCCGACACATAAAACACAGCTCAAACAAAACAGGCAATGAATGACGAAGCCCTGTGTATTTTACAGCGTCCATTTTCTGCTAAACAAATGAGACAAACATCCAGAGTGTAATAAAACCATTAGATTGTAGACGTAAATGTCAACAGTTAAATCAATCTGCTCTTTGTCTCCTTTTCCTCAAACAAGGTGAAATAATTTCTCTTGACACTTTTAATCTCCTTTTCTGCTTTATTTTACAGGAAGAGCTCAAGATCACACTTCTTGTTTACTCGGTCAACACAGAGGAGGAGATCAGACGTCGAGAGCTGGCACTCAGGCTCCAACTTGAAAAAAAGTTGGCTTATAAGGTAAGATGACTCAACTCTCACACAGTAACGCCGGAATAATTTATGATCGCTAACTCCACATTCTGTTATTCATGTGATACCTGAGTTGACGATTGCGGTGTTCTTCCATATTTTCAGTTTAATGTTCTCCCATCTCTCAGGCATGTTTTGCAAGAGCAAACTTGCGCACCATGTTAATTTGCTTGGCTGCCAGTCACTGTTTCCAGTCCATGCTGCTCTTATCTTATCAATGTTTACTTCTGACAGGATGAAACCAGAGAAAAGCTTAAGAAATACAAGGATGAAGAGGCCTTGTGTCACGAGAGCTACGACAGCGCTGTAGCTGAGGACAAAGTAAGGACTGCGGTAAAACACTGAAATCATTTTGGCAGTAATTGCTGTACGTTTGTGACTGTAATATCATCCATGTCTCCCAAGATTCTTGACAAAGATTTCAGGAAGGAGTTCTTTGATGTACCAAACCCTGTTGTTGATCACCTGTACAAGTTATACAAGCGTAGACCCAGGTTTGTCAAACTCAACATTTTGACTTTTTGCAGTTTAATTAAAACAACCTTGTTTAGTGAAAGCTGCCCTGATATCAGAATGTTTTATGGCTTAGGGTTCAAAAGATGAGGACCCAGACGGACACCAACTTGAACCCCTTTAAAGAGCAACGTCTGTGTGGTTCAATGGCTCCAGATGGGTTCAGCAAAATGCTCAAGGCCATGGAGGAGTTAGACGCTCCTGAGAATATGCCAGAGGGATTAAACCCGTCGGTTTGGGAGAAATTCTGTCTCATCCGCCGAGCAAAAGTAGAGAGTGAGCAGCAGGTAAATTGAGAAAATCTGAACATATGTACACGTTAATAGAAGCTTTTCAGTCCCAGAGTCTCAGAAGTGGAGTACATTTTACAAACAGAGGAATTTCACGTGATAAAATAGAAAAAAGCATTCACACACATTTTATAGTCTGCTTAGAAACTCAATGCTTAGTTGCATTTGTCAGCAAGGGCTTTCCATGTGTTTACCACACCTTGTAAGATGTAACTTTATAAGATTCAGTATACATTAGGTACGGCAATTAAATTAATTGGCAAAATCTACCGTCACCATTTGCGTCTTCATCTGTGTGTATTTGAATTGTTGTGTCCATACCTTCGCAGGTGAAACTAAAAGCTTTGAATCTTGCCGAGATGCAGGCGTTCCTGCAGAAGAGGATCGACGAGGATGAGACTCTTCAACAGGAAATCAGAAATCTCACTGATGAACTTGAAAGGTGTGTGTGTGTATGGTTTCATTAGCTTTTATCAATGCTGTATGGCAGTTGTGAATAAGAACGTGCAATTTATTTATTCTTCGCTTCAACTTTAGTATGATTTTTCTGCTGGGCTAGGACTTAATTCAAATATATTTTTAAACACTGGTGTAGTTGGCATAATTTGTGTCATCCCTGTAATGTTTGATCATCTTTTCATTAGATATGCATATAGAAACAGTGCTCATAAAACTATCCCTAATGTCAACAGTCTCAGTTTCTGTTGTCTTTTCCCGTTTCCAGTCTGCACAAGGAGAAGAACCGTTTCCTGTCAGATGTCATGGTCCAGGTCCTGGTCAAGCAGGGTCAGGTGGAGGTGGCGCCCACAGACCTGGCCGCCGACTACTCGGATTCCATACTTCTCCACAGGAGTGTGGTGGAGGACCTCAACACAACCATCAGGGTCAGCTTAAATCAACACTGAGACTCTGCCAATCTGCACCACAAACAACAGATTTTACAAAACAACAACGCATACGCCAACGATAATTACTTTAACGTGTTTACAGTGTCATGGTGTTACAAGAAAATGTAAGTAAGACTCCGCCCAACGACTAGTTGTGTTTATTAAGTGGCAATTATCTGTGTGATCAGATGCTTGGAGAGCAGAAGATAGCCACCATGGTAGAGTGCAAGGACTTCCGTAAAGGCATCATCCAGCAGGAGTGGGAAAACAAAAGGCTGAGGATGCAGACCGAGGACCTCAACACCAAAGCCAGGGACATCCAGATGTTACGACTCACTGAAGAGCAACGGGAAGTGAGTGTGATCCAAATCTAAAACCTGTCGAGGTGCCGCATTTGTGCATTTTTTTCTATATCTAAGCGTTTTAGTCATTAAACCTTTCTCGCAGAGGGAAGTTTAATTTGTCAAACACAGGCGTAGCTATTAACATTTGTTCTGGCTGCATTCCACGTCCTGTAGATATGCCAGGGTCCTGGTATTGGGCATGCTGCTAACGTACACGCCTAAACAGAACAAAGCCTTGAATATTGTTTTTAGTTATACTTGCTACAACAAGTCAAATGCTGCAAGATATTAAATAACTGTAAATACGGTTATATGGTTTCCCTTTAGTGAATACTATTACTCCTGTACATAATTGAAACCTTTTTGCTGTATTTTAAGTTTTGCATCCAATTGAAGAGGCAGAAAATGTTTGCAGCTTCAGATCTCATCACTTCTCTTTCCTTGGCGAAACCGTTTGACTCTGTCTGCACTTGTGGCCACAGTTCAGTCGGTGATTTAACGCAGGTATTTTGCCTTTGGCTGCATCAGATGCTTTGTGAGCACAAAGTTGTTATCACCCCTAAGTACAGAGGGATGATGTATTATGACAGACACACACCCTATTCATTGTAGAACCCCACCCTACCCTCTCGCATCTTTTAAAACAGCAACCCAGTGGGTGGAGGCAGGTTGAAAAAATGTGCCTACACACCGTTTGCAGTATGGAATGACTCATTCCTTCTTTACAGCACAGTCATTTGACGTATAGATTTGTCATTTTAAATGGTAGGGAAGCAGAAAAGCTGTTATGCTTCATTTGACTCCAGGACTCCAGGCAGCTTAATTAAAACAGTTCATCACAAAGTTCACAGCCAGATTTATTTCTTCGGGTTGCATTCCTTCAACTGTTTATTACACATTACAAAGCACAAACACTCTAGCGAGTTGAATATTGTATTAAAAAATACGAGGAGTTGATGATTGATCCGTGGAAAAAACCTAATGGTCAAATGAGTCATCCATCATCCTTTTTTTCAGTACGCGAGACTATGGCAGACATGAAAACACATTTCCAGGTCTGTGCTTGTTTGCCCTGGCAGAAGGCTCAGGTAGCTGTGATGGTGTGGCACGCACCTTCCTGTCATTGTCTACATCTCCAACACAAACAAATCCGTGGCACAGCGAGCCGATTCTCCTCTAAACTGCAGTGGACAGTGGCGCAGAACCTCAGACGAAGCTTTTCACCACTATTAACACAACACTACACGAAGAAGTTATTTATCATACAGTGATGTCACGTCCCCTCAGAAAAGTTCCTAACACTATTTTTAGGTGCGTTGGAGCTGTTCTGGTGTTTGGTGGTGGCCTCGCGCCCCGGTATGACATTTTATTCAGATTTTGTCACCATTTTGTCAGTTTTGTGAGAAAACTTGGCAACGCGAACTCACATGCGGGAGGAATCTGCACGTTTTTCATCTGATGCATTCCAACACATGGCCTTCATCAGGGTTTGACAGAGAAGACAGACAGACAGAAAATGTTTTATATTGACAAAACATGGGCAAAGTTGGAAATATTAAACTGAGCAAATATTTCAAGCCTGATGAATAACCAAGAACCCACGCATTAAAATATAAGAAATCTCAAATGTTAAAACCTGAATTTGAACCGCAAGGTCTTGAGATTATAAATCTTGGGAGCACATTTACTTTGCATACGACCCCCTCAGGCATAGACTGCCCTTATCAATACTAAGTATTAGGGCCACTGTTGGAAAAAATCTAATAGATTATGAGAATAAAGTCTTAATGCACTGAGAATTAAAAGAATAAACAGCCTTATACTTAATAATAATCTGGTGTTAAGTATTTCCTTATTTGACACACATGCTGACAGACAACGGTGCCTCTAATTCTGTCGTAGCTAAGTGACCCAGCCTTTGAGCTAACACTGATTCACCAATACACACGGGCAACCACTCATATAAACTGCAATTTTATTCTATAGGAGACCAAGGTGTTGATATTCACATTTCCAGTTACCTGAAAATATCATTCCACTGCTTCTCCTCCTCTTTGCAGTATCTCAAGGAGGCCGATCGTGGCAGCCACACGTCCAAGCAGATTTCTAATTTGGAGAAATCAATGGCTTTTCAGGAAAAGGTCAGAAATAAGCGAATAATGTATATCTTATCAGTCAGCTGTGTTTCTGTTTGACTAATATGCATATTATGCTCTTATTTCAGATTCATCTAAAGCGCGTGCAGCAACTCAAGAAAAAGGTTTCGCAGCTTAACGGACAGGCCGCACTGAAAGCTGAGAAGAATACAATTTTGGAGCAGCAGCTGGCTAATATGGAAGTGACTGTGGCTGAGAGGGGACACATCTATGAAGCAATGGGTAAATATGCAGTGATTTGACGTCTCTAATCTAACAGATTCCAAGTGGAATTGTTTTGACCATCACAACTTGAGTTGTTTTGAGGCTCTTCTGACTCATAAAATGGCTCATGGTTTTTATTTAGCTTTAGAGGGCAACCAGGAAGCACAAACAGAGGAGCGTTACCAGGAAATCGTACAGAGGAAGAGGCTGCAGGACTTGGCCAGAGCTCAGGCGGAGGAGCTGGCTCTTTTACGTGCAGAGGTGGAACGTTTGAGAATGAAAAACTTTCCAGCACTCGATCAGCTGAAACACAATTGAACAGAGTGTTTTCTTCAACAGATAACTCTTTTATTTACATGTCTCTTAACAAGAAGTAAGCAGTAAGTAAGAATGTACACACAAATAACAACAAATAAAACACTGACTACAGTACAAGCAAACATGACTCATTTCCTGCATTACTTTTGTGTATACAGATGACACAAATGATGCACGTGTGTGTGATATTAAAGCATATTTATGTAGTGAAGTCCTCCTCTGTGCGGTCAAAGTGCAGTATGCTTTCATTCAGACCAAACTGGTCAATGAGCTCAGACAGGCCGGCCTTTCGTCCGTCCGTGGGGAGACTCGACTGGAGCTCGTAGAGTGCGGCCTGAGCACAACGCCGCCACTTGCCGATAAGGGTTTGGAGCTGTGTTAAGTCATTCTAGGAAGAGACGGGGAGCAGTAGTAGAAAAAATAATCACCTTTTATTTACTAAATTAATTTTGTCACATCAAATTCAGTTTTTCGGTCACGATGGTTACTTCCTGTTGGAACAGAGGACTACAATCCTAAAGCCATTTCCTAGTAACTTTTTTAGTGAATTACATCCCCCAACTTTAAGAAGTGGCTTTAGTTCCCAGGTGCCAGATTCACAAAGCATTCATGGAGAAGTTAAGACGGTCACGAACGCTTTGTGAATCCAACCCCAGACTTGTAGTCTTCAGCAATAGTAATCTAGTAAATAACCCTTGTGATATCATAACTTTGCACAGCGCCCTGCACTCAATTTGATAATAATAATAATACCTTTAATTTATATAGCACCTTTCATGGAAATGGTGGAATACCTCTTAAATCAAATACTTTTACTCTTGTAAGAAGAAGACAAAAATAGCTGATACCTTGCTTCTGTACATTTTGACCATGTTTAGTCTTCGCAGAGTCTCTGTCTTGTCTTTAACCGCTTTTTTAAGTTGTTCTCGTTGCTGTGAAAGGTTGGTTGGGGGAGGATGAGATGGTTCAGGAACGGGTCCAGGAACCCTTTCACTCCCTGATCCCGCTCCATCTCTGTTTGAGTCAGCACTCAGCATGTCTTGTGGAGGGTTATTAACTGTCTCCCTGGAATCTGCTGGAAAGTGGGGGCCATCCTCCTCCTCCTTTTCATCATCGTTATCAACACAAAGGCGTTTGGCCACAGAGAAGGGAGAGGTGAAGGATCGTCTGGATCTCTTCAGCCTTTGCTTCAAAGAGGCACTCAAGTTTTTATGGTTCTGTGAAAAATACGAATGCGAATGAATGACATGGCAAACAAATGTAGTGTTTAAATAGATAAAATACTTACCGTCCCCCCTCTTGATTCACAGGGACTTGACTCCACTGAATTACACGGCGTGGAAAACACAGACTTCAACTTAACCGATTTAGGGGTAACCTCCATTTGTAACATTTACGTCCTTTGGTCGTTTAAAATAAAGTTAGATATGCCGTCAGCTTCGCGTCAAAAAGCATCAAAACTCCACAGACAAACTAAAACTAACACGAACAGCTAATCAGACGTGTTGACTGGTATGTCAATATTTGCATTTATTAATTAGTAACCTACAAATTACTAACTAAAGGCTTAGAAAACCGAACAGTGAACGCAACACGATAGACATTTTGTGTTTTCTTCCGGTTTTTCGGCTCTAGAAAACCTCCAAAATCAGCGATTGGACAGAGAGTCTCACATGATCCTGTTACCGAGGAGAATCACGGGAGTTGTAGTTCTCTTATGAAATTGAACAGGCTGCGATTTCTGATGCTAGCTGATCATATATGGGCGTAGCTTTCCACTATTAGTTTTTTAAAATTTGATTTCAAAAATGCAAAGAACAACATCAATATAAACATATATCAACTGAGGCAGGGGACATATTTGCCATTAACAGCCACATGTTGAAAAAGATGAAAAGTATCAAAGTTTCAACATTTTAACAGCTTTTTTAGATTAAAGTTGATATATTGTTTCATTTCACCCTAATATTAAAAAAATAATGCGTATCCTTCCACTATACCTGAGCAAAGAAAGTAGTCCCTCAAACTAAAATATGTACGGCGTTTGTGAGAATAATGATCTGCTCAGGATAAGGATATGTGGTCACCATTAAATATTAGTATAACGAAATTAAATCTCAGCAAAATCAAATCCAGTGTTATAATAGCCTCTAAGACGCAATGTTACTTTGTAGTTTGTTCCTCATTACAACATCGTAGTTCCTTTTTTGGATAAGGTTACAGAAAACGACAGCCTGTTGTGGAGCCGTTTCCATGGATTTATCATCAGACAGATTTAGTGTTGAGGCTCTGTTACTTGGTTACCAGCTACTGTTCCCGGAGTCGAGTCGTACTGTGAATCATCGCTTCTCAACAAATCTGATTCATCCGTGTCTATAAAAAACACAAAACAAAGAACAGATCCAAAGATGGTCCGTGTAAGTTTGTTTTGAGGGACATTGTCAATGCTCTTTCTCTAACCCCGAGAAGAAAAGGTGTGTAGAGAAACGTTACGCTGCCTGAACTTGAACATCAGCACTTGGCTGGCTGATATTACACACCCCAGGGGAATGAGGATTTTAACACTTTATGTGGATGAATCTCAAGAGGTGGAGAGTTGAAGATAATTACTAATGTGTGAGTCAGTTTTTCTTTTGAATAGCTGACATGAAAAACTACTCTTTGCTCCTGTGCAATAAATATAAGCGTAGTAAGGGTGTTGCCCAATAAGATCTACTGATGGGACGCATGCTTTCATCAAACACAGGTGTGTGTTTGATACTGCGTGAGCATTCCAAAATACTTTAAGGCTCCAGATCGCGTCTGCACGGGCTATTAATTCCTCTCTTATGGGTCAGCGGTGATTCAGATAATTTACTCCTGCTTATAGGGTTGTGACCCCCAGTGGCTTATGGCTGGGATCCATTAGCTGAAGCAGTTAACCACATGTGGTGTGGAAAGAGTAATGACTGCTGCTCATATAGTTACAAACACAGTCGTTCCTTAATTTCTGCTTTTCTCCTGAACCAGTGGTGGCAATGCAACAAGCTGAGTTGGCATTTGACCCACCACTTTTCTTTTCTATTTTAATCAGGAAAGTATACATTACTAATGTTTGCTGCTGTGTTCCACTGTTTTCTTAGTGACTCATGATCTAAAACACAAAAGGAGAGAAGATGGAACAAATGAAACTTTCAGCTGGGGGCAGCCTGAACACTTTTGGGGAGGGGCAGCCGCATAGAGAAGGAAAACATGGATTTAAACCGATGCCTTAAGAGATAACCTCATCAAATGTGACATTATTATATTCATAACCCCGCTTTATAACATTATATCACAATTAAAATAGGCATTTTAAGATAATAAAAAAGAGAGAGGGTAAGTTTCTCATTCTGTACCAACCTCTAACTAACCATTATCAATTTGGGACAATTGCAGAAGTTTAAATGTTATTTTGATTGTTTGTGTTAACCTCAAAGGAGAATCCTGCATTATGAGGCGCTGTTGTAGCTCTGCTCTTCTCCAATACTTGTATGGAGATTTAACACACACCTCTGTCTGTCCTGCTACCTTATATAGGAGGATTTGATCAGATAAATACTTCTAAAGGAGCTCTTGTGGATGACGGAGACTGGTAAGAATCTCCCATAGTTCAGTGCAGACAGTTTACTGGCATCCTCCCGATAATCCCATTAAAATTGTTTTTCAAGTGGATCTAAATGTGTCAACTGGTTGGAGAGTGAGAGTGTTTTTTTCCCCCTCTTACATCATTAAAAATTGTTCAGTAATCACCTCATCACCAAATAATCAGCTGAGAAACGTCGCGTTGAAAACAGACCTGGTCCTGAGACGTCTATTTTAGTCTCAGATTCCTTCAAAATGCCAACAGCTCGCTTTGCGCGGCCTGGTTTTGAACAGAACTCACATCTGTTGGCACCTCACCTCCTTGTGCTCTGTGGAATGGGAAGCAAACGAATGAGCAAAGTGCACCATAGGGTCAGGAGAACATGCAGCAACATGTAGCGCTGCTTCTGCTTGTCTCTGTGCTGCCGCGAAATCAGAGCCCAAGGGTGACTCGGACTCAAGCCCTCGAGTCTCCCAGATTTCACCCCTTGTCGCTCTGAAGCGTGGTGCCAGCCCTGTCTGGAGCCTGGTGGAGGATGTGAGTACACCGTGTGTGGATGCATCGATCGCACCGGTATCGTTTAGAGACTTATTTTGACTTAAATTTGATATAAATTTAGCATTAGCTGCTCTGTTTTGAAAGCTTCCCTCAGTGTGTGCTGCTAGTTTCCTTCTTTTCCAGGTTAAAAGCCAAAAACATGGTGAAGCGCTTTGTAAATGTCAGTTTGACGCTGATTGTTTTGCCTCTTAGCTGCCACACAGTTGTCACTAAGTGGTTTTTGCACATCGTTTTCTGAATTTGTTGGTGTAAGGGTTAGGGTGGTTACCAACAGTGGGTGATGTCATCGTAAAATGTGTGGACCACTTACGCAACAGTATCAAATTTTCTGAATAAAACTGTAATAATGGCCTTTGCAGTTTGGAAAATACATTTTATATGAATGCCAAAAAGTACAAGCACTTTCCCCTGTTACGTAAATGTAGATATGCCCTCAATCCATTTTTAAAGTTAAGGCTGTAATTTTGTTTGTACGATCATATACAGTAAATCTTTATATTTTCTTGTTAAATTATTTTAGTAATCAAGCACATAATCACATTGGATAAATCATAAGTTTTTTAGTATTTTAAAAATTTTAATCAATTAATCTTCAACGTGGAAGTTGTTAATTGTTCACCCTGATCCCAAAATGTGTCACATGCCATCGGTGTAATCCAAGCATCCAGGTCATCAAACACATAAAATCGAGTGATGAGTCCTTGAGCTTCCTCAACTCTGCCCCGGCCACACACAAAGTGGCCTCCTGGAATCTGTCTTCTGCGGTCCTTTTTGTGGCGGGGTTTTGGTTTACCATCTTAACTTAGAACAGAGCTGGATGTCCATAAATACACCGTAGGTACCCTGTCTCTATCTCAGATGTCAATATGTCCAAAATATCTCCTGAAACTCCAGCCAGGGACTTTTTTTTATTTGATTTCTTCCGTATACAATCTTTTATTAATAGCTATTAACACATGCTGACTGGTGCGTTGGTATGACCACAGAGGCTTTCACCAGACGTTGTGATAACGCTAAGGAGGTGCAGAGATTCTTTCACAGCCCACAGTGGTGAGTGTATGTGGCTTTGAGCTATGAAGAGTAAAGCGGCAGTCCTCATCTTTTCCTTCGCCGAACGTTCTCTGGTTCACCTGAGGAAAATTCTCGGTTTCCTGACAACCTCCGCACTGTCAGGACTCAATTGTGAATCATTAATGTGTGAATTCCTTAGAAACTCGATAAACCTGAAGTGATTCACTTCATGCGTCGTGTTTGCCCTTTGAACTTGTCCACCAGTCACAACATACGTCAATGCTGTTTTTCAGTGATACCATCTCTCCCAAATTGTACAGTGGGAGAAATTTGGAAAAGTCTATGTGAATAGAAGAATTTGTCAGATTGAAGTCAAACCGAATTACAATTTGTGGTTACAATTTTAAAGCAGTTTCAGAGCTTGGAATCATTGGTTATTCTGACTCTCCGTAAGTCTTCATTTCTCTTTAGGTTGAAGACAGTAACATGATAGAGACTTGGCATATGACTGATAAAATGAGTCGTGTGTTTTCTGTCGTAAAAACTCAATCCTGACAACCATAATCTTAACTTTTATGAAGTTGCCTGAAGCGTTCCAACCCGATGTCTCCACCAAAAGCTGTAACGACTCCAAACCGACCCTGTAACTTCTTCAGACTGACAAAACGAATGAAACTAAACATCAAATTTGATTAGTTATGCCTGAACAGTTGTGGTTTTAGATAGATAGACAGTAACAAAGCAAGAAAAGCAAATCTGAAAGTAAAACTTGTCTTGAATGGTTTTACGATACACAAGTGAGCATTTTCACTCTGGAAAACTGTTAAACTCTAAACACGCTTATTTCCTCCAAAATGCTGCCAACGATCCATTTAATCCCTTTCACTCGTTCTGTTATTTTAAGCCAATCCCTTTCCGTCGCACATCATATGGCATTATTTAACCTTGCACATAGATGTGATTGGTGCAGCTCCTCCCTCATACTCTGTCCTTGGGGCCATTTGTTTTCCATCATTTGAGCAGATTGGAGTCATGCTCCCTCTGACTCATGCAGGGTGGGTGAAATGTCTGAGAGAGAGTGTGTGTGTGTGTGTGTGTGCGTGTGTGTGTGTGTGTT
>OMOW01101460.1:0-12982 GCA_900312555.1 Lamprogrammus exutus
AAAGTGGGGTTCCTTACAGCAGACACTCTCCATCTCGGTTGGCATAGAGACGCAGTTGCCGCACAGACACCATAGATTATGCCCCACTCTCGCCTCCGAACATCTCCCAACATCTTCATTTAGAAGTCTGTCTTCAGTCGAGTCATTCTCGCCAATGTTTCGCTCGGGTTCAAATGAAAAAGGCTGGACCGACGACAAGTTTCTCTCGCTGTTGGGCTGCAGTTGCCACTGAGCAACCCTTTGACGTCACTACCCAGACTGCATTGCGATGTAAACAATAATGGCGACGTACGAGTGACAAAACTTATTAAAAATTTTAAAAAAACCTCAACGTTTTAAGTGTTTTATATTCCACGTTTATAAAGATAATGACTTCGTTAATCTGATAAAACCTACATGCCTTCATAGTCGGGGTTCCCTTTAATGTATTTATTGATTTTATTAAACTCCGTACTAAGCACTGCGGCGCCATGCTGCCCTAAAGCGACGGAAACATCTGTTATAATAATTTGATTTTTTTTTTGCTTTATTTGTCATGAGAAAAAGTTGTTTCTTCAGGTTTGGATCAAATTGTTTGTATTGATTGATTTTGTGCGATAATAGATAATACAATAGATAAGATTCATTTATTAACAGGAACGTTGTAAAAGCTGTATCTTGCAGTGTAAGAAGAATTCCTGGGTTTACTGTTGGATCCAGGCTGGCATCAAAATTCAGTGGTTTCTTTGCTCAGTCGTGCTCACCAAATTATGACAAAATCTACTGTGTAGCTTTTGTCCTCCAAACTGGAAGCCAGTGTGCTCAACTGCATAAAACTGAAACTGTATTTCTGAAATGTGAGAATTATGGTAACAAACCAACCAACCAACACACAAAGGTGAAAACATAACCTCCTTAACAGGTTGTGATTAAATGCTAGGGATCATATTTCGACTTCATTGATGTGAAAAGTGTTTCTAATTAAGTTTCACAAAGGTAGGATACATTTCAGGGATGTGTTGGTTTGTACTGTCGTGCCTAATAAAGGTGGCGCTTCATGTATTTTTCTGGCATTATCTCTGCCAAGGAGGTTATGGTTTTGGCCGTGTTTGTCTGTCTGTTAACAGGTAATCTCTAAAAGTTACACGATCCAGGGAAGAACTCATTGAATTTTGGCCTGATGGTGGCGCTGTAAAAACTACTTTAACATTTTGGCCTCTAGCTTTTGAATTCTAAGTCATGGAATCAAAATTCTTTTCCCCCTTTATTCCTCGGGTCTATTCGCATCTTTTCATGTAAGCCATACGCCCATTTGCACCTAAGTAGATTTTCCACCAATTTAAAAAAATGTTCTAGACTTTTTTTTGTTAAATTGGCTGCCAAAGTTGAGTGGGCGTGACTCATTCATCAAAAGTGCTGTATCTCATGAATGAAGTAATCTACTGTAACCATAGTTGCTGGACATGTGCACTCACTACTTATACAAAAAATTAAACGTTGGTTGACCTGATGGTGGCGCTATAACAACAACAGTTAAAATCATAGTCATAATTAGACGACTTTGCAGCCTCGGCGGAGGTACGTACTCTCTGAGAGTTCTGTAGTTGTGAGTAAGTGTAATTCCTTAGCTCAGTTCCATTATCGTCAAAATTGCCTTTCCTGCCCTATTTCCTTTAAAAAGCAGACAGCGATAATGATCTCCATCGCACATGGCCACAGTACCAGAAACCAGACCTTAAAACACTGCTTAGGGGCCATATATATTTTATCCATTTTAATTAGTTTATCAGATGTGATTTCTAATGTGTCAGGTAAGGGACCACCTGCTTTGTATTTGAAGTGTGTGAGCACGGCTCTATCCTTGCAGAGAGATGAGCGTGTCAGTTCCATCTCAGACACAGCTTGGGATTGCCAGGCTTCACCGAGCCCTTGACATGTGTCCAACACCTGTCTCGCTGATGAAAGTTGCGCATAAATGATTTAACATATAGGAGCGCCGCTGTGTGAAGGTTAATTCTTGATCAACCCCCGGTGTTGTGAGCCCCAAGAGCCCAAACACCATATCACGAACACGGGCATGGAAATCAAGAGCTTTCTCGGGCTGCAGTGTCACGCTGAGTTGGCTCGCCGAGCTGCAGTGCTAAGAATTCAGCAGGCTTATCAGAGAGAGACCTCTGACCACACGGAGTGATTCTGTAGATTTCACCACCATGTCACGCTCAAGGCTGCCCACAGCTCAGGTTTGTTGAACTCTGGTTTACGTCACGAATCACATCAGCACGCACGGTTATAGGACAGGCACTACTGCTCTATTATATTAAGTCATTTTCCATTACTGTCTAGTTTAGGGCTGCAACTAAGCAATTAATTTCACTGTTGATTACTATTTCAATTAATTGAGTTGTCATATAGTGTTTACAGTGTCAAGAAATATTAACTAATGTCCATCAGGAGTTCCGGGAGTTCACGATGGCGCATGTTTTGTCTGAAGGACGGTTAAAGATGTAATCTGTGATCCAAAAGTAAACAAAAGCCCCATCACCAAAGACCAAACAACAAGATTGGAAGCTGCTATCACCCTCAAATTGATTGGCAGGTCTTTTAATACAAAGCCTACCAGTCCGCAACAACTAAGTGAAGTGAATGTTCTCTGATGGTGTTAAAGGTTTGCTTACAATATGACAATCGGTATCGGGAAAGAAAGAAAGCTGATTTTTCATCATTACGATGAATCTGGGTTGGGCGACGACTTCCAAGCTTGACTCGTAAGGTAGTGTGACGGCTGTGAAATTTTTTGTGGTGTTTTTGTGCATCAACTGACTGGTTGCGGAGGTGCCCAAAGGCCGATAAGTCGTAGCAGATGGACCAACCTGGGGAAAATGTTTAGTGTTTGTATGCTGTGTTTTTTGGCTGCTGTACACGATCGTCACCCACCCTACTTACCCGATTTGCCCCCCTAACCCCCCTGAGCCACATTCTGTTGACATGACATTCATTATTTACCCTTCCCGTTGCACAAGTCCACAGGAAGTGGTGCTCGGATTTTGCAGCTTGTGGCACCGTGCATCTCCTAAATTGGACTAAATGAAAGTATGAAGCTTTGGGGTTGCTGCTTTTTATGGCAACACGTTTTTGCAAAGATGGGGGATATGTCATCACGGCTAATTTCAAAGTGAAGATGTAGCCTTGAGTCTTGTGATGGTGATGCAACATATTTGAAGCTCAACTGCATATTGACTTTGATGTGATGATTACTGATGAATGTGCATCGCCTGAAAAAAATACCGGAATTAATGATGGATGGAAAACGGATAACCATCAGTTACACCATTGAGCAAAGCTGCACATATCCTCTTGGTGCGAAGTTTTGCAACTTTGACAATGTTCAACACATACTCGCCACATATCACATTATAAAAATGAGAGAAATGAACAAAAGGCATAATAGAATACGTTCCCTTTGAGACAACGCTATTAACAATGCACACTGTAGACAGAATTGCAGCTCTTGCGATTCTTTCAAATCCTAATTTCAATGTAAAAACAATTACTCATTCAGCCCCAAGCTTTCGCTGTGCGTACCTTGCTCTATATTAGGTGAGCAGGGAATATTTGCTTTCATCCATCAACCTCTCTGCAAATGTTCAGGTGCCTCTTTAGCCCCATTAATGCACTTAGTCAAATAAGGACATTAATAACATAGTTTGAAAGTCACCTTGCTGTTGGGCTGAGCTCTGGAGGAGAAAAACCTCGTTTTCCGCTTGTGTTTCTCAGCGACTTTCCTGACACCTCTGTGCCTCAGCTGCCAGCGTCAGTCAAATACAAAACAACAGACACGTAGATGCTCTAAATTTAGACGCCTCGTTGTGTAACGGCGCGTGCATGGACAGATTGTCAGAGAGATGACGGTTGTAAAAAGTAGATCCTATTGATGGCTGCTGATTTTGAATTGCCGGTTTAATTGAGATGAGCCGTCGCGTTGACAGGCGGCTGTCAAATTTAGAATTTAGGCGACCCTTACTTTTGTGGAGAGTCGCGTTTTCTCTCCTCATTTGGCCTCAACACGGTCAGTTACGTCTGACAGCTGTGTTTAACTGTTAATACAGATAGGCTATTGATCTAGATGATATACAGTATGTCGTACAAAGCCCAATTTCCCAAACCAAGAGATTAGAGAGCCAGGAGGACTGTAATCTCTTTCTGCTCTGTTGCCATTGTGTGAGCGCAGGACAAAAATTCTTCTTTGATTTGTGGCTGCAGGGATTAGTTGTGTGTCTCTTAGTGGAAAGGAAAATAATAAGAAATGCCAGAATTCTTTGTTTTGTTCTGCTGAGAAGGTTGATCAAGTCAGTCTTTCTCTAATCTGTCTTCCTTCAGACAACACAGGCGAGATTCAGGCTCCTTATGTACGATTTCGATAATATTTGATCATCTGGTGCGCGCTAAACGTTACATCTCTGCAACCTCCGTATAGAAACTCACACTGACTGATTTTGCTAAATCATAGCCAAGACGTCAACATTAGAATACGTGTATACAAGTATGTGACCACCCACTGTATTCTACACTGGCAGAGGAATGTTTTGATTGACTGTGACCAATTGAAATGCACTCAATTCAGTGATTTTCAGCTTTGGGTTGTGTACACCAGTGCACCAGCTCACTGTCATTTGAGCTTTAATAGGTATCTGCTAGTCTCAATGGACAAGCTGGTGAAATTGTGGAGAAATCGGTGAAGTTTGAGCCATGTTTACACTTAAAGTTTGGAACTAAATTATGAACAACTCTACCCACTATCTGGAGTAGGAATTACGCATGTGAATGTTGTTCCTTTCGGCGAACTACTTCCTCGCATTCCCACCGTGCTTCAAGTCTTTCATTTTAGCCCGTAATTTTCTTTCACAGTTCGGATCTTTTGAAATACTTTTTCGTTTCTATTCAACAACTCAAAATCTCCCATCGTCCAAATAAATAGAAGAACTCGCATCTCCTCGTCATTCCACGGTTTCATGTAGTCTTCTTCAAAAGCTAACCACGAGTATTCAAACATAGCAGTTGCATAGTAGCTACTCTATAGTCTGAGCTAAAAAGTTATTCAGGACATTCTTATCGTTCTGGGACCAAAACCAGTCCTTGATTCCGTGGTGTGAAACGAAGAAGTTCCTGGAAAGGTTCCTATGGTGTGAATAATGCTTGAGATGAAAGCAGCAGTTGTCAGCTCATTTCAACCACTAAAACCATTCTCAAAGGTAATTCCCTGAAATAGGATTGCACAGAGTTGCACTTTTTGCTTTTTGTCTTTCCATTCTGAGGCCCTGTTTTATGTGTTTTATGGCCAAATATCAGTGGACATCAAGGGCAGCCCGGTGCCAGGTATTGTGTTTTGTTATATCCTAAAGAAATTCAGTACAAAATGGAACACGGCAGACGGGGCACCCGCAGCAGGGTTAAGACGAGGAGGTGAAATGACCTCATCAAAATGAAATTTGTAGATAAGGACATTGAGGACAAAACGGATGCTCGCAGACGCTTTCCATCTGATTATTGATAATATGCGAGTAAATCAAACTTTTGATTTTGCATATAGCTTCAAGTCTGGTAATGACTTTCTGAGATGAATTGTGCCTTTATAGCCACTTTGAGCGTCTGATTGTGATGTGTGGTCTGAGCTCATCTGCTGGCTGTAATCTCAAGTGGGAGCAGACTCAAGAGATGTGCAGAGAATAATGCATCCATGCAGGATCTTGCCCGGCTATTCCCTGTGGTCCAACACACTGAAACCCATTTGTTATAATCATGGGCATGACTTTCATGCCTATTAATACTGAGGCAGAGGAGCTATGGCCTTATGTGAATCCTCCCTTTCTCTCCTTCCTTTCAGCATTCTTGAAATGGTGACAAAGTGGCAAAAGAGGCATGTGGCAGCCATCGGTTGGACTTTAAAGGTTTACATTTGGCAAGCGCTGTCTGTATCCACTGTGCTCAACACAGGGAGCAGCTGCTGAGAAATCGCGCTGTTACTCCATCCCATCATCGCTAGCCCCAAGGCATTCACAGGCCAGCCTGAACTTGGCTCCAGGGCTGTAGGGGAGAGAGTGCACTTAACTCAGTTGGCTGAAAGAGGCTGGCTGTACCAAGGGAATCTGATATGGACACAAGCTGGCTGCAGGAACTTAAGTGAGATAAATTGCAAAGTAGTTAGTCTACCCTGACCACGTTGTAGGTAATGGACAGACGCTTATCTGTCAGGATATGCCCCTAAGTCACACGTTGTACAGGGAGCGAGGCGGGTTTGCATCCTCAGGTAGGAACAGAAAGAGATAAAGGCGGCATGGAAACGTTACGATACTGCACTACGACGCAATCTGTACCTGTCATCAACCTGTTAAATAATTACGACCGTGGAACATTCTCATTCTCATACACCAAAATCTACAGAGTAATCTAAACGTTAAAAACATTAGAAATGAATTTAACTTAAATCCTGTTTCTGGGAGATGTGCGCATCGTCTAGGGTGCTCGTGAAGTAGCTCATGTGTGAACTGTTAAAACGCTATCAGTAGAGTTCATATTTGTGAAACATAGTTGGATTGATTTAATTCCATTCCGTATTATAAACGTGAAGATATTGGCTCTGTTTTCACTTTGCATTGAAATGCGATCTGTATCGGAACAAATCATTCCTACAGCTCCATTGTAAGTGCTGTCGCTGTGAAACATGACCAAGCTTTTACATGGGTGAAGTGTGGAGCACAAAGCTCCTCTGAAATGTATTCACAGATGTCACCATGATTACCTTCCCATTATCTGTAAGGTTTGATAGTGATTTCCGCACGAAGACATGGAACCTGCAGTTCTTACTCTCCCGTGTTATACAAAGAGTTGTGTGTGATTTTATGTCGAAATGTTTGTACATTTTCCATGTTTTAGCTTGTTAATACAGTACAATTGCTTAATTAAAATGATTTGCATTAATTAGTAATTAACAGTTATCTTATTAGAGGAAGCAGCTCTTTATTGTAACCTTATGATGGTCATGAAACTTATTACCTAGAAACAATTTAAGCACTTTTTACTATTTGTGTTCTCTGCATATATTTCAGATGAGTTACAGTTGGTGCACCTGCTTCATGTGTTTCCTGTCGTTCCTGTGTAATCATTGGGCTATTTTTTAAAGGGTTCCCCCAAGAAATATCTCCAGTTTGGGTACAAATCCAGGTGTCACCTCCTGGATTCACTATGTTTGCCCTGACATTTAGCAGTCACACAAGGAGAAAGCCGCAGAAACTCTCGCTCGGCTCCCTCGCTCACTATTGTATTTTCCTCTCCACCTACACATAAAACCCACATCTAAATGTAATAAGCACATGACCGTTCATAGGGGTTGTCAAAAAGCATTTTGGGAAATGGAGGTGGGTTTCTGCACAGGTGGTAGAGCAAAGGAAAAAGATGTGTCGTCATTTCAGAGGAACATAACTGCAGTGTGAAATGGCACCGAATAAGTGTGTGGGTTTTATTTTTTATTAAATGCAGTTTCTGTGTTTCCCTGTGGTTTGAAGGTATGAGCTGCTGCAAAAGCAGCTTGTCCTCCTGCAAGAGGCAGAAGGAGGCTTCGACCAGTTCACTCGCAGCTACAGGACCTTTGGAGTGCAGCGGCGACCTGACAACAGCCTGTTTTTCAAAGAGTGGGCTCCAGCGGCAGAGGCTCTCTTCCTAACTGGCGACTTCAGTAAGTAGATCGTTCGCAGCCTGAGGAAAGCTGTCAGCCCCTCAACTACACGCCGCTGTATTGTCCACCTTTCCCTGAAGCTTCCTGACTGTTACCACTGCACATTTATTACCACACCGACATGTTCTGTATTTTGAAGACGTTCGTGTAATGTTCTGTGCTTGTCCTTTACTCGAGCGTTTCTATTTTGAGCTGAGTGGAGATACACTTTCATCTGCAGCTTTGGATGAACTTCATGTTTTCTTTTTGAAAGGGAAATTTGACACGTTCTTGTTTGAATTTGGTTTGCCATGCTTTAATGTGCTAATGTGCTTTTCTCTTCTCTCTGTCGCTCTCTCTCGCTGGTGCATCACTGTGCACACGTAGTGAAAACACCGTGTTTTAGGAACTCTTTAGGTCTCTTTAAGACACCTCTTTGAGAAGCCCACTCTGGTGGATGCCGGCCAAATGCTGAGTCACTTGCCTCGTACTTGGTTGGTGTGTCTAGTTGGGTATGTAGGCGGGCAAATTCAAATATGTTACATGTTGACATTAACTTGTTATGGAAGTTAAGAAATATTAAATAAAAAAGCCTAGAGGCGTGCACACCTCCGCCAAGTCCCATCAGTCCTCCACTTTTGGGTCTGTCTGTCAATGATGAAATGGAACAGGTTATTGCCTAGAACACGCTTCGCATCCATCAAACGGAATGTTATCTGTTTTGCCGAAAAAGTGGGTGAGATTTTGAAGCTTTGAATCTGTTTGGTTGCTGTAGCTGTTACGGCTTTTGGAGATCCAAGCATCTCAGACAAAAATCTAAAAATCTACTTGGTGAAAATGGGCACAGTGTGCATGGAAAGATGCATCTCAGCTCAAGGAATAGAGGTAAAAAAGAATTTTGATCCTGCCATATCCTGTTCCAAAGTTATTGTTGACAAAATTTCAACACACTCCCTCCTGTATCACACTTTGTAAGAGGAAGCACAACTTTCTTTTTTAACAAATAGTTGTTCTCTCAACTGTTCTCATCGTGTTTTGAAGAAGCATGCCACCATTTGATGATTGAAAGCATGCTACACACCAGTGCTTTAATCAGAATATAATGGTTTATTAGATTATTTACAAGGAAATGAAACTTAAAAGAGACTGAACGTGACATCACCTGAAAAGAACAGAAAAGAGATTTGGTTGCATTCCATAAAATATTTGTCAGTTCTGCTTGCGTGACACAAAAGGGCCAAACATGGAAGTAGCAGGGGTGCACTGTGGTGCAGGGGTATCGGTCCTTTTGAACTAAGGCCGGGAGCGGGAAATGTGGAAAATATTGATTACACAGGATAAACTTGCATACCGAGGGGGCGCTCTGTAGAATGTGAAGTATTTGTTAATATTTTAGTAGCTGGTTATTTCATCATCCGCTGCAAAGTTGCAGAGAGAGTGCAACCTCTCTGTTTGCTCTGAAATCTCAATTCCCTCCAGTATCGACTTTAAAAGTAATACCAGGTTAGTAGTCTTTGGAGTGTTATTTTGGGTTCGTGCGTGCTGTGGAGTTGAAGTGAAATGTGTTTATTTGTATCCTTATCGGCGTGTTTATTATAGAGATTTGCTCTCGTCTTGCAAACAGATAAACCGACTTTCGTGTTCTTATTTTCATTTGACTGATTTGACTGATCGACTCCCCTTTGTTGCAGCACCGCTGTGCACATTGCTTTCTTTGGCGTAAACACGTGCAATAAAAAAGATTAAAAAGGATCAATCAAAAGGAGGATGAAGGAAGACGATGACAGAATATAGACCCCTGCACGGGAATGTTTGCGAAGCCACAGCACAAACACTTACCTCTGTGTTGCAGTCATCCAAACCGAAACCCTGCCGGTAATGATAAGGGGGAAGCGAATGCTAATACTAATATGCTCCGACTGATGCCGCGTACGACACTGAAGATTTGTCGATTTGTTTATTGTCCCTATAGGTTTTTTCTTTTTTTGTGGTGGTTAATTCTGTCACTGCAATTTCCTCTGTCCATATTTCGCCTTCCCTTTTCCTTTTTAATTATCTTCCCAGGACCTTGGGCAGCAGCTCAATTCCAACATTCAATTCTGTGAGAGATTACATTTTGACACGGCTCAGTCATATTATTTGATTTCAATTTCATAGCAAATGTGGAAACAGCCCAGCAGCCCCAGTCATGAATATGGTGCGGGTTGGATGCATAACACACTTTCTTGTTGTTTTTTTTCAGAGGATTTTTAAGCAAAAGATAAATAAATAGTAAGGAAATGTGTCTTGGCCCGCCTGGGAAAGGTGCCGGTGCTGCGCCCGGTCACTTCTGGAGCATCACTTGTGATTCATTTTCCGTTCCTGCCATTGTTTTTACTCATGAATAACAAGCAGATATGGATTACCGCGTGAAAACGGCACACTAAATTGACATGCCACAGTAGTCGCTTTATAATAAATGATTTGTATCCCAGTCAGTCAATGACAGCTGGCAGTGTGGCATCAGCAACTTACGAATGTAATGCCTTCCTGTTGTTCCCTCGGCGATGTAATGAAATATTTCAATGAGCAGCGAAGTGGTATTTTATCAGTTTGTGCCTGAAGGTTTACACACTGTTGCAAAAGTTAGAGAATAGAGGAGAGCAGTGAAGAAAGAGTGAAGACTTTAGCAAAGAGGGTCTAGAGGAGAGATGGGGACAAAGTGTGCGTGTCGAAATCTGAAATCTGAAAACTAAAAGCGGCGCAAAGTAGATACTGAGAATCAGAGCAAAAGCCATTAATGGTGTATCACTTCGAGGAGGTGTTGTTGGCATGAGGACAAGTGGAAACATGGAAAAATGCTTTTTTTCTGCAGTCAATAATACAGCAATAACAGTTCGCTGTCATTCTGTCTCTCGGAAATATACAGTAGTTTGAGTGGGGTTATGAGAAGAGCTTGGTACTGAAAAATACACTTTTGGTACCAGCTGGAAGGCTTCAATACCACCAAATTTTGTAATATGCAATACCATTCGATTTCTAGTTTCAGCCCTGAAGTATTTAATCTAATTTGGTGAGGGTTTTTACAGCATCTTGGCGTTTGGGGTGGGGTTACACGTTTTTTCTGCCTCAGCCCTAACCCCAATCCCAACCCGATTAAGAGCTCGACGTCACTTCTGTCGCAATTTGTGAAATAGAAATAAATCGGAAATATCATTAAAATAAATCAAAACTAGTAAAAGTGAAATAAAGTTCTGTGCCAACTGTAACGCCATAGAACAGCAAAGGGTAGTTGAAGATTTGTTTAACGAGTCATTGTCTTGTGTGATTTTGCTTTTTAATAACAAAAAAACTCATTATCTCGTAATCCCGAGGTCTGCTCGAAAAGTTTTGAGCCTATCTTAGAAAGGTCTTACTCAGAAGGGCCGCAGTTATTAATCTTCCAACTCAACAGAATTCAGCGCTGGAGGGAATTTATCCTACTTTTCATAGAAGTCCTTGATTTCGTATCAGAAGCTGATCTGATGTCCTCACAATGCATTCCCGCTAAAGCCTTGTTCATGTTTGGGGAGAGTTGAAAGTCTGTGGGGGGCCAAATCAGGTAAGTGGGGTGGGTGCTGAGCCAGTTCAAAACCACAATAGGGTTACCGACAAGTACTGAACATAACCTCTGCACGTTCACGTTGCTCATTTCCTCGCTTCAGGCTTAGAACTTATCAATCAACCCTTTTATAGACAAAACGTCATCATCTTAAATCCAAAGGGACAAGAGATCTATTTGAGTTATGACTCAGCTGATGTATTATCATAATGTACACATCTTGCCTAGTGCAGCTTCAATATTAAAGACAGTCACATGTATTTTTTTAAAACATTTTTACAGTGTCTTTGATCAAGACAAAGCCAACCATGACTGATGGATCGATGTCGTAAACCAATCGATTTGATGTGTTTCGTCTTCTCTCGCAGATGACTGGGACAAATTCTCCCACCCTTACACCCGGCAGGAATACGGCAAGTGGGAGCTGACTCTGCCACCCAAGCATGACAAGTCTCCAGCGGTGGATCACAACAGCAAGCTGAAGGTAGAGAACAGAACATCTTCATGCCTATTTTCACGCCCTCCATAGGTGTCATCTCACTGCGGCGGTTGCGGGGACTTGTCATTGTATCGTGCGAGGGGGCTTCACTGGCGTGTGTGGTGTCATTATTATGAACCGAATGAAAAGCTGGCGTGTAGCCGTCAACAACATGTCATGCTCGCGGCACACAGAGGGGAGATTACTATATGTACACAATCTGCACAGTGGAGGTAAGATACACCTGAAGAACCCAGACGACGGCTTTTACTCCTCGGGAGATTGTGCCGTGTTCGTTCAGTGCAAAACACATCCCACGGCGGGTCGAGATGATTGGTTTTTAGCTCTAGTAAATAATTCATCAGGGTTAAATGCAAACGATGCACCTCCCATTATGCATTGTCTCCCAAGTAAACAGCGTGGATGAGAAATAAGGCTGAAATGAGATGCCAGGAGTGGAATGGATGGCATAGTGACGCTCCTCTCCTTGGGACCAGGTCATCGCTGGCACACTCCTGTGCCCCTGGACAGGCTGCCCAGCTCCCATTGTCAGCGGAGGTCAGTCTAAGGACGATAAGAAGCAGATGGAAACGCTGGCAACTGGCCTCTGCGTGTGCACCCCGCTGCCTACGAATGGCTTTCTCGCCGTGAGCTCCACTTTAGGATTAGTTCCACAGCACTCCCTCGTGGAGGCAGAAGCCTTGCTCCCATCACTCTCATGTAGAGCAGCTTGCCCTCCATCCCCTTTTGTGCGGGGCCCAATTTGTCTCCATAAACAAGCAATGTTCTCTTGCGGAGACCCGGTTTACAGTAAGCTTGAACACGCTAACGCCATACAGAAGTGTAGTGAGGTGCTGATCCTTTTCATCCAAACGTCTTGCACATTGCTGGTTGTCTCTCCCGTCCACACAGCCCTTCAGTTTGCCCAGCATTCTGATATGTCTTTAATGCGCCTAATGCTAGCCAGTTTGTCTGAAGGACCACCACTCTGTCAGCCTTTATGCCAGTCCATTTATCCAACTATCTTTTCCTAATCCTATAAACTGTGAAGCATGTCATAATGGTAGCCAGGCAGCTAACCCCCAGGAGGGCTGGCCATAATGAAAAAACCTCAGAGGGGGGTCTGGCCGGCGGCTCGTAGGCAGGTGGCTTTGGAACAGTCATTACTTCACAACAGTAGCAAGAATTAGTTGGGTTCCAATGCCCATTTCTGCACGGGACAAAACAGGGTGATCAC
>OMOW01101461.1:0-16592 GCA_900312555.1 Lamprogrammus exutus
CAGGCTGCAGGCATCGGTCGTCGGTCGTCAGGCATCGGGCGTCAGGCGTCAGTCTTCAGGCGTCAGGCATCAGGCATCAGGCATCAGGCATCAGGCGTCAGTCATCAGGCGTCAGTCGTCAGTCATCAGTCGTCAGGCATCAGTCGTCAGGCATCAGTCGTCAGGCGTCAGGCATCAGGCATCAGGCATCAGTCGTCAGTCATCAGTCGTCAGGCATCAGTCGTCAGGCATCAGGCGTCAGTCATCAGGCATCAGTCAACAGTCGTCAGGCATCAGGCGTCAGTCGTCAGTCGTCACAGACAGAACAAGGGAGGAAACTGGAACAGCCTCCTCAGCCCCTGGTGGTCATTGGTGGTATTTCATAGAAAGTTCCCACTTCAGATCCCACAGGCCGGTCGCCATGCAAGTAAAGTGAAGTTGTAAAGGTCGCTGCTGTGAGACCCAGGCACTGTAACGCTGCTTTGTTATCATATGAGGACAAGGAGTTGATAAAGAGATGATGGCTTGACTGTCTAGGTTTTTCTCATCAATGATCTTATTAAAAATGTAATAACTTTGCATTTCCTCTTCCCCTTTAGTTATGTGAAGAAGAAGAAGAAGAAGAAGGCAGATTGACGGTGAAGATGAACTCTGATGAGCATTTTTGAGAGAGAGAGGGATGAAGGTGGACAAGGACTGACCCTGCCCGTCTCCATGGTTTCTGACTGGATGAGTTTCTCCATCTCAGGCGACTTCTTCTTCTTCTCTTGCGGAGGCTCCGAGTGTTTCCTCTGGCTGCAGGCGTGCCTCTTCACCGAGCGCGACCTGAGGTTCTCTCCGTCCACTGAAATGATGCTGATCTGCCTGTAGATGGAGACAACATCACCGTGAGTTTCAGCTCGGTCCGATCCTGTAATCTGGCATTTGCAGGAGTTTAAATGTCTCTAAAATTGAAACCATAATTGCTGATGTACCCAGCAGAGCCACCAGAGGGCAGTGTTGAGTTTCTGGGTGCATGACATGAGGATGTGAGGGGAAGCAGGAAGTAGTGTGCCGGGCTTTACTTTATGGTCTAATCTCAGTATGATCCAGCCTTTATTTGGAACGCGTCAGATACGGAAATTGCCCAGAATTCCAAACACTTTTCCCTCTTCCCCTTTAGTTAAAACATTCCCTCCACCTTATGAAATTCCTCTTGGCTTCATTGATGACCGGCTCGTTGTCCACCATGTCTGTGTGGTTGCTCAGGGTGTCGTCTGTGAACTCCTCCTCTTCCTCCAACTCCTCTGTAAAAGCATTCGTTTGGGGTAAGTGAGGTCGTTTTTATTTGCATCGATTATGAGGTCATAAATCAGCGAGGGAAGCTTCTGTACCGGCCCCGGTCGCGTCCTCCTCCTCCACGATGTCTTCCAGAGCGTAGTTTCTGAGAAACTCTGCGAAGGCGCCGTTCTGTTTGAGCAGCTCCAGGTAGGATCCCATCTCCGACACTCTGCCCTCTACCATCACCACGATGTTGTCCACCTGCGGCAGGAAGGTGATGCCGTGCGTCACCAGGATACGCGTCTGCAGCGCAACAACAACAAGGAACCTTCGTCATTTTCTATCTACAGATTTTGACCAATGACTTGACCAAGATTTTATACTAATCTGCTAAACCTAAACTTCCAAATGAGCATTTCCTGCCCCCCAACGTATGGACTGATTGGCCTGGGGAACAGTTAGAGACGCAAACATTTTATTACAAGCCCCATGACGTAACCACTTTCCCATCAGACGGAAGCAACAGTCATCATTTCCTATCAGAGATTGGAGTCATAAACAAGACAACAGACTCAAGAGGCCATAAAGTAATAAACTGATAAGATAAACGATAAATAATGAAATAGATCAAACTTCCTCTTTTATTCTTCTATTCCACTGAGCTCCGACGCCGAGGACGACATTTGTAACTCGGCGGATTGTAAACTCCACTGATCGGCCGAGCTGTTTGCACGCCGTGGTGGCGTCTCCTCTCCTCACCTTGCCCTTTAGCGCCCCCTCTGGACCAATGAGGTGGTCAAAGATGTGTTTGGCCACGTGGGCGTCCACAGCGGACAGCGGGTCATCCAGCAGGTAGACATCGGCGTCGCTGTACAGCGCTCGGGCCAGGCTCACCCTCTGCCTTTGACCACCAGACAGGTTAATGCCCTGCAGGAGACGCAACAACAACAACAACAACAACAACAAAAACATGGTTGGACAGGGGACGAGCAAAGAGAAGACAGAAACAGGTTCGGATCGGATTTGCTGGTCTGAAGGGAAACACCAGACAACAAACGTCTCAATAGAAAACAATTAAAAGCAAAGTTGATTTCTGAAACGCAAAACAAAAAGTGGATCATTATGTTTGAAGCGGCTCCTCCTTCGTACCTTCTCCCCTATCTCCGTCATGTCTCCTCCCGGCAGCACCTGCAGGTCAGGGGTCAAAGCACAGGCCTCCAGCACGCAGCGGTACTTCTGCTCATTGTAGGGGTTCCCGAACAGGATGTTGTCCCGCAGCGTGGCGTTCTGTATCCAGGCCTGCTGAGGTACGTAAGCCACCGATCCCTGAGGACGGAAGACGACAAAGATCAGAAAGCCTCTCAGGTGCACCGATTCATGGACTTCATCTTCATCTAACTTTATGCGCCAGGATGAATGACAATGAGAAGAAGAAATGAGATCTGAGACTTCTGACTATGCAGAAGAAGACATTCCTAAATGTTTCAAAATTCAGTTTTCAATTTCAGTTCAAAGTTAGAACAATATTTGACATTTTTATGATGCAGATAGATGATTTTGTTGTTACTCGTGCTCTTTGGCTCACGCTGGGTTCTCAGCTTCTGTCTGCCTCGCCCGTGTTTGAAACGTCAAACCACTTTACACAAACGCTGCACTTTGCTTTCCTTTCCATTCACCAACTAACCTCAGGGAAACCGGGCCAGCGGACACCTACGTTTCCCCTCTGTGGCTGCAGTGAAGGTGCACAATCACTTCATGCTGGAGAACTCAAACACGCCCTAAGGTCCTTATGACAACCAGCTCACATCGCTAATTTAATCAAGAACTTGAAAGAGTAAATTCAGAACTTGTGGGGTTTTTTTTTTCCGAAAACACAGAAGTCCTGTCAATAGTCTGCAAACACAAAAAACTTTTCCATACTTTCTTTCCTTTTTCCATGCTTATCCAGATCTGGAAATGAACAAAATCTGACTCTTATCTAATTTATTGTTAACTTGCTTTTAAATACTGCATAGCAGCCCTGACATTAGGAACGCCTGATCCAGAGCTATTTCCTTTCCCTCAAACATGAAGTGAACTCCTACCCGGATAGAGATGTCTCCCTCTAGTTTCTCCATTTCCCCGAGCAGCGCGGAGATCAGGGAGGACTTCCCACAGCCGACGTGTCCCACCACCGCCAGCAGAGAGCCCTGCGGCGCCATCACGTTAATGCTGCCAACACAAAGCACGCATTCACACGTCGCCTCAAGCGAATGAAGACACAAACACGTGACTTTCTTGTTAACATGTGGAACGTACTTGTGCAGAACAGGAGGACCTTCTTTGGCCCAGGTGAATTTCCCATTGACAATGGTCACTGAATAATCTGTTAGGCAACGAAATCAATCAATCAATCCATCTATCAGATTTCACTTTTTGTATGGCAACCGGCTGCTGCAACTCAAAGTGCGTTTGATTGGAAGGAAAAAAAGCTACTAAAACAAGGAGGTAAAAACTAAACATAATAAATATAACATAAATAAATTCATTAAATATTGTTTGAGAGAAATAAAAATAAAAAAGGGAATAAAATGTGTTAAAACCAGAAGAATAAAAAAATACTTTTGAGAATGATTGTTTGAACCATTTACCAAACCAAACTAAGGCAGCAGAGTGTTGAGTCTGAACTCATCTGAAATAATAAAAGTAAATATAAATATGATCAAATAAATTAAATATCATTTGAGCTAAATACAAGAATTTAGGGATTCAAATATGTCAGAATTTTAAGTAAAAGAATAAAAACACTAAATAATAAATAAGGAATTACAAAGACAGATTTGCAGTGTACAGCAGGTCAAACCTGCGTGTTTTATGTTGAAAGGTTTCTACGTTTCCTTTAGACGCTGCAGCGCCTCTGAACAGTGCCAAACAGACCAAACAAAGAAAAGCATTTCTCAACTATGAGTCAGCAAAAAGCCTTGCAGAGGCTCTGAGTCATAAGAGGAAACAATGCCTCATAAAGGGTTATAATGACACAGCAGATTTTCATCGTTAGAACGGAGATAAAAAGAAGTGACCGAACGTGTAAATGTCTGTCAGTGTTGATCTGACAATGTGTCCTGCTAAAACCCGCAGGTTTCTCACTAATATCACCATACAAACAGGAGCAAGGGTCATTATTTTATACAGTCTGGAGTATTTGGGCCACGGCTAAATTCATTTATTTTGGTCAAAATATTCCAACTTGATTCTGGTAACTTTTCAAGTTTTTCTCCAATTACCACTTTTTCCTTGTGTAAAATGACAATAAAGTTGAATTGAAGTGAAATAGATAAATGAAGCAACATTTCAAAGCAAAGACGATCAGATTATTTTACCCGCCGCTGTGGTCTTCCTGTCCACTGAATCTGGGTCCAGCTCATCATGACTCAGGAAACTCTGGACTCGCTTCAGTGACACGCTGGCCTGTGATGCAACACACACACACACACACACACACACAATGAAAGTGACTAAACAAACAAAGCAACTGAGGAGAGGAAGAGAAGAACACCTGAGCCCACCTGAACCAAGCTGCTGATGACCTGAGGAAGCATGTTGAGTGGAAAGCGAAGGATGTTGAAGAGCGAAAGCGACACAAAGGCTCTCTCTGCATCCAGGACATTGTTCTCGTCTACGGTCACATACACGGCGAATGATGTCAAGGCCACCTGGAAACAAGAACAAATCCATCAGTTTATAGTCCGGCCGTGCTGTGATCTAAACATGCCTGCAGCATTCAAAGATTGGTGACCTCCGTGTTCGCTGGATTTTGGTTGGTAAAAGCGATCTGCCGCTGATTCAACAAACTTTCATGAAGTTCACATCATTTACATCTGAACTAGATCACCAACAGGTTGTGAGATTCTTCATACTCAATCGTTCCTGAGTATAATTTTAACTTTACGAATGACTTCTACCACTGTTATGACCTGGCTCAAAGCCACAACAAAAAGTGGACCAACACACTCCACTAATCCACTTTAAGCAAACTTTATGAATAATTCAATCCCTAAAACCAGCAGCATGAGAGCAGAGTGAATGTCGTGAGTGGAGAACAACAGCATACGGAGCTAAAATCCTGGAGACCACAATGAAATATAGGGGAGAGGGAGAGAAGGAGCAACAGAGAGCAAAGAGAGAGACAACGAGCACCTGAGGCACAGAGAGCTGTTATCACCTCAGGAGGAACAACCTAGAAATAGAGCACCAAGACCATAGAAACAAGGAAACAGAAACAGAGCACTAAGAAATTAAATTCTGGTTTTAAAGTATTTAATTCCTTTTTTATTATTCTTATTTTTATTTGTCTTAAACATCTAATTTATTTGTTGTACTTTTTAAATTTAACTTTACCTCGTCTAATTTTGTTTTATTTATTTATTATTCCCATTTTATTTTCCCTGATTTTATGTGATTTCTTCTAGTGTTTTATTTGATTTATATCTATTACTTTACATTTATTTACCTTATTTGGTGCTTTATTTTATTTTATTTTTCCCTGCTTTTTATCACTTTTTATCTTCATGGTCTTTTTGCCAGCTGTTTGTCATTTGTTTTATTCTCCAGTTTGCAGTCACATTTCTCATCAAAGCGCTTTGGGTTGCATTTAACGAGGGAAAACTGCTATTCTGATCAAATTCGATTTTAAATTTGATAGATCTGATTGATTGGCCATAGGGGATCATGGCGTGTGGACTGAGCGTACCAAGAAGGGGGCGCTGGTCCAGGCCATGGTGGAGAGCGCTCCCAGGTAGGCCATCTTACGCAGAACATTCAGCTCTTTCTGCCGAATGGCCAGGACCTTCTCCTTGAAGGACTCCTCCCAGGCGTAGAGCTTCAGAACTTTGATACCGTTCAGGATCTCATTCATCAGCTTGATGCGAGAATCCTTGTACTGCATCTGCTCCACCTGGCAGACGGGGAGAGAGGCATGTTTAAGCATGGACACATTCCGTAAGGTAATACACACCTGGGAAATGCGTTTTACTGAACAAAGAGAAAAGCTGGTGTTACTTTATCTTTTCTTATTGTCAATAAATCCTGTGAGAAGACCAAAATAACCTGATACACCTTTTATATCTGTGCAATAGAACTCCAAAAACTACAATAAACACATTGGAGAGCACTGTTGGTTTGGGAGACATTTTAACGTCTATGTAGAACACAGCCTTTGCTTTTTACACTGATCATCACAAAGGTGGCGCTGTAATTACTGCGTTTATTTTTGGCCCATAACTTGTGAACTGTACATCATACAAGCAGGATTCTTTTGTTCCTCTAGTGCTTGGGCTGATCTTATGATTTCTGCATTAGTCGGTATTTCATCTGAATCATGGTCTAAGCAATAAACTGTTAAATTTCATCATAGAGTGACGGAGCTCTTTGAGCTCTAATGAGTGCCCCTCTAGTTGATCTCATTTGTTGTCTTGATTGCACTGGATCTGGAGTAAGAGTAAGCATTTTTCAAGTTTGGGCTGCTCACTTCAGAGCTTGCAGAATTGTGACCAAAAATGCACTGGAATGAAAGTCCAGGTTCTCCTGAAAAAAACAACATGTTGTGTTTGATGCTTGGTGACAAAATGAGCTCAGTAACACAACATTTATGCAGGCTGAGTCCAGACTCCAGTGGGTTACTAAAACATAAACTGTAGATTTGTTTGCAATAAGCTCAATCTGAAGTGATCTGAAAAGAAGACATATTGAGCACATTCAACATGTTTAACCCTTAACATGTTAATCCACAGACGTGTCAGGTGTTGGTCTGATATGACTAAACGAACCAAACATTGGCTGTTTGTACCTGGTAGGCTCGAGTCTTCATGGCGATCACAGCATTAAGTGGGATCAGCAGGATCATGACAGCGACCCCAGCCAGCACAGAGGGACCGAGGTTCTATAGAATACAGAGCAGTCACTGAGCACAACACCAGGACATGCATAAAATATAAAAACATGACACAAAATATATGCAGAGCGCGTGTGATCTATGGATCTACACTCACTTACCTGCCAGAGGAAGTAAAGTGCGAGCATGATCTGAAGAGGAGCGGACCACAGCATGTTGAGGAAGGTGACGAGGTCCATGAACCTTTGTGCGTCCACAGACATCAGGTTAACGATCTCTCCTACCGTGGACGAACGCTTGGCGGCATTCGTTATCGCCAGGGCCTGGAGAATAACGAACGACAAACACAACTCTGTATGTTTACGTGCACATTAAAGCCACCTGTGCACCCAAATCTAAAGTTTAAAGCTTCGTTTATTTTAACACATGGATACGAAAAACTAAATATAAATAGGTTTGACTCATACCTCAAATTTCACTAGAGAAAAATCGTATATACTCTGCAGTTATGTATGAAGCGTATGAGAGAATGCATGCAGAGGTTTGTGTACCTTCCTGTAGATGGCTCCTACAACCGCTGTGCGTATGTTCATGCCAGTGACAAAACAGTACTGAAAGTGCTGGTGGAGGATGAGCGTCTGCAGAAAGGCCGTGAAGAACATGAGGAAGGCCAGCGCATAACCCCACCAATCAGGAACGCCCTTCTGTTCTGTAAATGAGATCAACATCCTACAGACACAAACAAAAAAAAAGTTTGAAAGTTTGAAAAAAGAAATTGAGATGAAACACAACACTGAGTGCACACACAGAGCTGATGACATGCAGAGAGGGTTCATACACTGGTCTGCCAGTTATGAAATCCATTACTTTTCTGTGGTAATGAGGCCTTATTAAAACTACATTTGTCTGTCGGAAGTTCAGTGTCAGAGGTCAAAGGCTTTCAGAGGCTTTTCCAAAGTGTTCCATTGATCCATTCAGAGGCCTACCAACCAGACCTTCAGGCGTGGTAAGTTAATGCCAGATATCTACAGAATGCTCCCGCTTAAAAACCTACGTTCAGAAGTAGATTTCCTCAAGACATTTTGTAAAATTGTGGGAGTTTTCTCAAAACATTTCCAGGCTTCCAAGACATTTTCCAATTCATGGACACTTCCAAAAGCAGATATCCTGTCAGACTTCAGTATTACCTGTGCTTGCTGAACAACATGATGGACATGAAAATTCTCTGGCCAGCTATCTAACAGCTCATCTCACAAACACCCAGAGATAAGAGATAAGGCTTTCACAAGGCAGCTGCTGTCATATTTACATAGCGACTTTGCATCCTACACAAAGACGTATTCTGGACATTGCGTGTTCCAGACAATGAGAAAACCAAAAACACATGCAAAACATCCTCCAGACAAAATGTTCTGATGAATGTGGAATAACGTTTGTTTGTTAGTGTTTGACACAAAGAGTTTTGTTCACAGCTTCACCTGAGGAGCTGAGGGTTGACAAAGGTGATGATGTCCTGCAGCAGCTTGTAAGCCGAGCCAATCAGGAAATAGGGTCCAAAGGCTTTGATGAGGGCCCGTAGGAAGGAGGGCTGCCGAGGAGGGACTTTCTGATTGGACAGCAGGACCTCCACTTCCTCCGGGCTGCTTTCACCTCCTCCTGCGATGTGATTGGTGGTCTCAGGCGGTGGCTTTGAGTAAACCGCCTGGCTGAAAAGGTTCTGTTCATTGAAACTGTTCGGAAAAGAGAGAAATAGCGATGTGAGTGTGTTTGAAGCATTTAAATGGCAGTTATAAGAGGACCAAGAATAGAGCCCTGAGGAACACCAAAATAGAATGGGCTGAAGATGGCAAATAATACTACAACAGAGAAATACAAAGTAGGAAATGAACCACTACAGTACAACACTAAGCAGCATTAGTTGTAACCATTTGTTTACATCTTAAACGTTTGTCACCCCACAAAAGCAGATAAAAACGTTAAATAAAAATTACATTTAAAAATCTGGGAAATTCTTCATGTTTAAGTGTTTAGGTTTGATTTGATCAGTTGATCAACTATCAAATCAACTATATCCTTGTGTGAAAATAGGATTTAGTGCTATTTCATTCATTAGTAAGGATGCTGGACATTTAAAGCCAAAACTTTAGGTCCTTGAAGTTCACATTGTAAATAATCTTCAGCAAACTACAGTAGATCTGTTTTAACAGGAGTCGAATTCCAGCAGAGAACTAATTGTGGACTACAGTGCAGCATGACAACTGAGACGGAACCAAACAGGTTTCCAGTCCACGATTAAAAAGACCTAATCCATTAGGCCTAATCCATCCATCCTAATTCCATATCATTTGACGAGTTGTTCTTAAACAAAGCAAAGCACAACAAAAGGTTGGTGGCAAACCTGCAGTGCGCTCACAGAGAAGAAACAAGTCAGGATCGACATAACACTTGAGTGTGTTTGTGCAAGAAAATCCCTTTAATCTACAGAGTTCACTGAGGTGGGACATCATATAGTTCAGTGACCAGTTCATTCAGTCAGCTAAGTTCTTTAAGTACTACACAGACTCATGGGCGTCACCTGACCCTGCCTGAAGGAGCTGAGGCCTAAATCTTTTCCTTGATAGCCATGAATGTTTTTGGTGACCACAACAGTTACTTTATTTTCATACGCAATCCCAGTGAGCTAGCCTACAACCCGAATCAACAGGGTCTATTGCCAACACAAGTGAGTTACAATCTTATTGATATTTCCTCCATTCAGTCGCATTTTGTTTTTGAGGTTCATTGGGCCAAATTAGTCTCTGCATGATCACACGGCAGCTGTTTTCCTTTCCTGTGTTTAGTTTATATCACGTATTAACACTTAATTTCCATATTCTGCGGTCTCCTAGGACTTATTTCCGTTCACTTGTATGTGGGAATGGTTTATTATGCCTCCTAAACTGCAAAAGTAACGGCTACATTTTGTAACACAAATTAAGTTCCTCTACCTTCAATAAAGCCCTTGAACAGTAAAAGTATCCCATGTGTCTTTTCAAACATGATTGTATTCAAATAAAGTGATGTATATCTTTCAGATGTAAGCGTTGGCCATTGTCCCGAAAACAGACAGTTATTTTTTTTAAACTGTGGTTTACATCTATTTATTAGAAACACAAATATGACGGGGAAAAATGTGAAGTGTATTTTGAATGCGATTTTAAGTGGTGCTCCTAAATTTGGGCTGGAGGTCTGTGTTTTATTATAAATCTAAGCCCCAGACAGCTAAGGAGGCCACTGAGCACGCTCTAACTGTGGAATGCAAAAGTGGAGGCATGCAGTAATTAATTCTGCAGCGTCACACAGAGCTGCAGGGGACGGATTAATCCTTCACGGCTCGGACATGAAATACTGCACAAATACATAACAGCAACAAGTAAAGCTTCGTATTAAAATCTCCAATGAAGTGTAATGCGGAGCCTACTTTATTGCAAATAATTACTACTATTGATATAATGACAAAGTATATACAGACTGAATGAACAACACACAGTCCAAGCAACTGGAGCAAGTTGTTGATGTATAAGGGGAACGCGCAGGACCCCGTGCTCAGTGCTCCGGTTCACAACTCAAACTGTGGAGAGTGAAACCAAAAACAACCAAATAAATAATACTGCATGTAAATCTGAACAGTATGCACAGTAACAGTATGCACAGTACTGGGTGGCTGTTCTGCCTGTTAACTGTTAATGTGAAAGCCAAACACTTTCCATACACCTACATAATTAAATCAAAATCTGTCTGTAACAATTCAAGAAAAGACATCCTGGTGAAACACACACACACACACACACACACACACTGCTAAGACAACATCCTCTCCCTTTGCTGTTTTGTCAAAGATGTGAATGGACAGGATTTGACGCTGGACATGTTCAACATCAAAAGCAAAGGAAAGTGCACACTGAAGGTGTTTGTGAGTCAAAGCAAACGTTCCTGTGGAAGCTACAATTTATGGAGAAACCACAAAAGTCGCACTGTTTCTATTTCACAAACACAGAAACAATGAAAGGTTTTATATGAGCAAGACAAGCATGTAACGTCTTCCGTTTCTGGACTGTTTGTATGTTTCAGCACAGTATAGATCCAGCAGGGAGCCATTGAAATAACACATTCACTACACATATTCTATCTTTATTAGGGCTATTCATTGATTGTATGACTGTATGAATGTTGTCAGCAGCAGTAACGTTATTATTTCCCTTTGGGGATTAATAAAGTATCTATCAATCTATCTTTAGACAATATGCTACGGTTGGCTGTAAATAACTATGAATATTACAGTTCTAGGCCTCACCCCTACTGTTCCAAGTACTCGAATACTTGTTTGTTAGGTTGGTACAAGAGCCCACAATTATGATTTGGTTTTGGGGTTTTTTGTAAACAAAGTATCTTGACTTACAATGATTCTATAAGTACTAAATATTGTGTAACTTAGCCTCTGTTAATTCATAAGTTACTGTCACACATCCACGTTGTGTCCTATCAGAGCACAGCACATGTGGTTCTTTTGTGCCATGGGCATATAGGCCTACATTAATGATGTAATGCTGCAACCTGCTGTGACTCACGATTAATTATGAATTTAACAGTTTTAGTCGATGCTCATTCAGAATAAAAAGCAAATAGAGACAGAACTTGGGTCCAGAATGATCCAGTTCATTTGTAGAATTCGTCCCTTCTTCTAAGCCCCCCCCAATTCATCCACAGGCTCTGTTTTCCATACCTCTTGGCTTTGGCTTGCTCCTCCTCCCACTCTTTGAGCAGTCTGGGCACCATCACCTCCGAGCTGTCTCGTTTGTTCAGCGACCACAGGTCTTTGGCCTCCAGGGGCATCTTGTAGCCTTTAATGGCCATACTGAGAGAGAAACAGTAATTCAATACAAGACAGCACATCAATCCACGGGGTGTGGGGGGGTTGGCCAGTGACATTAGACCGTTTGCCTAGAAGCCTTGCAATATAGCCGTCTCTTTCTTATGTCATCCATTGTGCATCTAATTCACTTTCTACTGGCCAAAGTACGATTCCAGACCTAACGTTCTTCATCTCCAAGCTCTCCACAAAGACTCGTAATTGAGTTTCATGGATTTGCTAATCATTTATTACATAATAGTGGATCAGATTGCACTGAAATTGGCTGTGGATGCATTTACGGCACAAATGGAGATTAGTTTACACAAAAACAAAAAACAAAGATGCTGCTGTAGATCTACCAGAAATTAAGCAATATCCTGTTTAAGGCAGGAATCAAGAATGTACTTTTACCCTTTGAGGCCTGCCACGGTCACTTGGACTCGACCTGCATAAATCTTGTTACACTGAACCTGGACTTTCAATCTGGTGCATTTGAAGTCACAATTATGCAATAACGTTTACATGAGCATACCAAACTTAAAAGAATAGAAAAATCCTTATATTTTGTACTGTAAGGTCAGACTTTTAACTCATAGATTTTTAGCACTAGAAGTTCCCTTTATGTGTTTTGAGCTTCCATGACAATTTTTGTGTAAATCAAGCCTTTCCTCATAAAGTTAGAGACATTTATCTATTTATTTATCTTTACAGCTACGGTCCTTTCAACAACATGGCCGAGAAAAGTAGATGAAAATTAACCATTATATCCGATGGAAAGCTGCCTCGAGGCAGGTTCAACGCTCTGAAGTGCTGCCACCTTGTGGCAGTGCCATCTTATTCAGTTAAAAAAACAGTTTCTGGACATTTCCATGAGTGGTGGACCGCACTGCATTGCTCCGTCTCAGAATTGCATCACACCATGTGTCGCTAATCTTTATGTGATATTAATCTACACTTTCACCAGATGATATCCTGTCATTCTGCGGTGGGGATTTCAAGCAGGAGCGTCGTAAACACGGTTCACCTCTTTTGATTGCTAGCACAGCGAGCAACCTCAATCCTCTCATTTCTCCAGTAATGACTGAGTTATTTGTTCAGTCTCAATGCTGCAGTTTCACAGCTCATACAGACAAACGGAGCTGCTCTGTGTGTGGTGTAGATGATGCTGCACTCCTACCTTGTGAACCACCAAAAGGTGATGGTAGAAAGAAAACCTGCTGTGGACGCAGGGCAGGGATTCTGAGGAAAAACATGAAAAACGTGCAAAAAACAGAGGCCCGGTGGGTTAAACGAGGAAGAAGACAACATTAAGTCACAGTCAGTAACAACCATGTTCTCAGTGTGTGAGGGACCTGCTTTAACAAGCACTTAGCAGATCCACAGCATAAACACTGACATGATACACAACCTGAACAAATACACAGTGATGATATTTAAACAACATACAAATAAGCATCGGTTACACTCAAATGCAAAATGCAAAACACACACACACTCTTTGGATTGTGACTGTGTGACTCACAGGATCTGTGACAACATTGGAGAAGAGAGGAGGTTTCTCATTGAAGCAGCAGAGAATCAGCTCACACACCACCAGGCTGAAGTAGAAGTAGAACGTTGTGAATCGCAGCTTGTCTGTGACTTCACTCTGAAATGCAAAACAAAGACACAAACATGGATGCTGCAGGTGAAGTTGCATCATGCAAGGCATCACTTATCACAGACTTAATCTTATCAAGAAATGGAAAATTACATCACCTTTTCTGCCTGTTGGTTTATTGGTTTTTGGCACGACTTGGTTCAGAGCAAACAAGGTAAAGATGCACAGATACAGCTAAGCTAAGCTAAGATAAGCTAGGCTTAGTGATGTCCAGCAACGTTAGCCAACATCAGCTTAAATGTAGATGTGCTTACTGGCTGAAAACACACTTTAGCCTAAATATGTGAGCCATCACGGTGGTTTATTCTATAAAAATCTGGGGCTTTGAACTGAACACTTACTGCATGTTGGATTCAGGATTCAGCCGTTTTAGTTTAGTTTTATTGTCTGCTGACTTCATTTGTGACCTTAAGTTTTATGTTAGTTTGATTGTTGCCCAACAGTCCCAAAGTCTTCAATCTTTATTCAGTTTGTTTCAATTTATTTAGTTTAATATTGTAAATATTATACGCCGTTATTGATCCACGAGCATTTCTGCTCAGTAAAGTGGAGTGAACCTCGATAAAAACATTCAGATGCAGAGATAAAACAGATATCAAAAGTTTGTAGACAACTTTTCTTCAATTGACATTTCTACATGAGATTGACTTCTTTTACGAAAAAGTTATTTAAAAGAAAAAAATAAATAGCAAAATATCATAATATCAAATCGCAATACTTGGGGGGAAAAAAGCAATAGATAGCGTATCAGCATCTAAATATGGTTGTAATGTGCTTGTAGTGTTGGGAGGTCCGTGCTCACTTCAGCCCACTTTGCATCTGGTAGCATGGTGCTCAGCTGGAGCTCCAACATTTGCTGCCTGCCGTTGTGGTCGTGATGTCTTTGCTGTGTGAGCTGTGCAGCATTAAAGTGAGGTGAGTTTGTTTGTGTGCGTAAACGTGAGGAACAAAGGGCCACTATTCCCTCTCTGCTCAGCCTCTCAGAACATCCAAACCACTGAGACAAACTCCAGGCACAGATGACTGATCAAAGAATTCTTTAACGTGCAGGACGCCAGGATGAGGGACAGAAGAGCAAAGAAAACAGAGAAGACTGAGGCCTCGTCCACACCAACACAGATTCATTTTAAACATCTCATCTTATCTCATTTCAAACACAACTTTTTAAAATACTTTTATGACTTCTGTTGACACCAAGTCGGCGTCTTTGACCCCCTAAAACAGAGCTTTTCAAATACACGCAACAAAATTGAACACGCCTGGAGTAACAAAGAGTGGAAACAACGGGCCGAACAACGCACTGTGAGAGCGCTGGTGTAGACGGAGATGACACCTGAAGGCCGTCTTCAAGTATCCAGACTAGTGTGGATGTGGCCTGACAGAGAAGATAAGGGAGAGGAGGAGGTAGATGAAAGAGCGCCAGAGAGAAAATGACGTAATGCTCGTACCTGATTGGAGGCCTGGAGGATCTTGGAGCGGAAAGGCACGATGGCACACAGCACTGACAGGAACCAGAAGATGAAGAGGACCCCCGAGGACTGAACCCCCCGTAACCGCTCAAACTGGATCAGAAACGTGGCCAGCAGCTGGAGGGGAAAGGAATCACTCTGTTTATGACGTAACCTGCTGACTTTATACCCTCTCTCTCTCTCTCTCTCTCTCTCTCTCTCTTCTTCTATGTCCTGTATGACAAGAACTTTGCTTGTGTTGTATTCAAATCTCATATGTACGTCATTTTGGATGGAAGCCAAATGAGTAAATGTTCTCAGTTCTCATTTCGTTTTGCTATCCAAACATCCACGCAAGCGTCTCCGTTTCAGGGAGCGAGGTGGATTCTTGTGAAAGTGTGCTTGGATAGACGCATCCTCACCATGGTCATGCCGAGCACCAGCGGGGTGACGAAGTAGATTGGCGGCTGGCTGTGGCCTTGCCGCAGCTGGTGGAATGTGTAGAAGAGATCTGTCCAACATACGATCCACAAGGCCAAGCCAACCACCTGAGCAGAGAGAAGGGCAGAAAAGCAGGGATGAAGTGATAGAAAAACAAAGAGAGAGTGAAGTCCGGCTCACGGCTGCATTATTGTTTTCCCAACAGGTGATTGGGTCAATCAGTATCACGTGACACTGAAGTCGCATACTTACATAGTTTTTCATTTCTCTGTTTTGTGTGAACAGGGCTGTATAGTTGAATATTCAAGCTAAATAACCATAACACCAAAAATGTAAAGACTTTGAGTATTTGTGGTTCTTCCCTCTTCTTCCATATCGACCTGGCCTGACTTTTTATTTTTATTTTATTGACTTCAGCTCACCGTTTTGAGTCTGTTCATGATGGACATCATGATGTAGCCTCTGCTGTTCCTCTTCAGATAGAAAATGTAGACGGGGCTGACGACCCACAGGTAGATGCATGGCAGCCATGACAGAACGGTTAGCTGGAAACACTCGGGCAGGTCAGGCCGGTCAGTGTGGAGCGTCTGATTGGCTACCTGCACAAACAGACATGCAGAATCAGAATCAAACCATTAACCACTTAAGCCCGAGAGGACAAACTACTGCGTTTTTGATAGGTCTAAAATAAAAACGACTGCAAAAAAACGATCGCTATAAAGCTGTGTAGAGCCTTCAGCAGAGCATCAGGCTCCTCTTAACCAGAGCGGCAAACAGAGCTGCAGGTCTGCTCTACTCTGGACCAGGCTGCTGGGAACCAGCAGAACTTCACAAACACTGACATGAAAGCACAAAACACCTAAAGGAAACTTTGTGACCTCACATTTGAGCTGAAGTTAGGACACAAACAGCAGTTTGTATAGTTTCACTTTAGTTTTCAGTCTCAGTTTGCAGCTAAATCAGGACGCACTCGGGCCTCAGTGGTTCAATCTTGTCCAGCCTGTGATTGCAACAACCGTTTCCTGTTCTTCATGGCGTCATGGG
>OMOW01101462.1:0-10403 GCA_900312555.1 Lamprogrammus exutus
AGTGGATGCACTACTAGCTTTTATGGTCCCGATTAGTAAATTGAAAGACAGTCGAGTGACTACACATCCTCAAAGTCAATAATCCAAAAACACACTGATGAAAGAAATGAAATCTCCTAATGTTCGAGTCAAAATTGATATGTTTCATTTAAACAGAACTGAACCAACTTTTTGTTATTTCACCAAGAAAATTGTAAATATCCTCCACTTTGACATGTGCATAGCATTATCATCTGAAAATAAGCCAAGTGCAGGAAAAGGAACTGGTAATATCATTAATGTATACTAATGTCTACTTTATATAAAAGTTCATATATGGCTGAGGTTCTCAAATTTTGTGCAATTGTGTGTACTGTGCACAGTATTGAGGGCATGGGTAACAACAATAATGTGGAGAAAACTTCAAATAGAATGAATCTGTTTTATGTGGGTGCAATAAACAGACATAGGGGCATATTTACCAAACGCACAGCAAATTGTTCTCAGAGATATTCAATTTTTCGTTGCCGCAATTCTTCCCTTTTGCGAGGTATTTACTAACACTGATGGTGTAAAATGAGCACATATGCAGTTCAGGTCATTTGAAGTAATAATCATCTGCAGCATGCTTTGAAGACACCATTACACATGTGTGGAAGGCAGTGGAACACACAAGCGTCTCCTCACAGTCTGTCTGCTTAACTGAGGAAATATAAGTTAAATTTTGTTACGCAAAGATTTACAAAAAACTCAGTAACCTAGACAAAAGATGTCATGTGAAAAGTAAAATATTTCATTCAATGCAATATTGCTGCTGTCGTGTTTCACTGTGATCTATCATATTGAATGGTGTCAGAGTTATTTGATCTCTCTCTGCCTTCCTCTCTCTCCTCTCCCTCTTTCTCTGTGTGATAGCTGATAAACAGTGTGCAGTTTCCTCTCCCCAAGCAATGATAAATTAGTTCTACAGTGTATTTCAATGAATCTCCAGTCCATCCTCTCATATTTTTGTGGACATACATAGGGAACACCCAAAATACATAATTTGTTTACCCAAACACACAGTTTTCAGCAGAGCCACTTTTTCTGGCATTTTGCAGAAGGGGGGTGCCCCCCTTAGTAAATACGGGGACATGCTATTTCACTCATTTGCGCCGAAACAAACGGCCGCAAATTATGAGTAAATGTAGCCCATACAGCTTTCAAGTTAGGGGTGTGGGGATGCATGACTGATTTGTATTGTCATTCATGAATTCTTTTACAAGAAAAATTACATATAAAACGTATGTATTTTGTAACTTAACATTGAGCTTAATCATAACTAAATGTTTTGGTAGCCCAAACTCAAATCAAGAACACGTTTACGTTTTCAGCATTTCCTTAGTTCCATTACCAAATGTGTTTAGGAGGAGGATCAGGAAATGCACGTTTTCTTTGCTATGCGCTAACAAAGCTGGTTATCAGTATTCATGGATTATTTCCTTCCCCATAACATTACAGCATCTCTTCCACGCTCAATGATATATTTAGTGTTTGTAGGAGGTTACTAAATGAACAGGTAAGCCAGAAAAAAAGATGACAGACTCAATGAGACTGTGGCAGAATGTGATTTTCCATCATTGAGGAAGGTGACAGTTCAAACTACATCAGTTATGTAACAGCGTGTATTTTTGCCACCAAGAATATACATAAGTAATATGTATTTTCCTGATGACATGATCCGCCTCAATAAGATTCACATGAATTATTTAGGATTATTCCAAGAGAAGAGAGTGGTTTGTTGGTTAGCGCCTGCTGACTTGGTTAGTTATTGGAGAAATGCCTGAGTTGTAATCATCAAACATGTTCGACGGGGCTCATGTGGCTCCCAATTGTAATACTGTATAAGAAATTAGAGTCCATCATAACAAGAATTATATTTCCCATTCCCTTTATCTTATTTAGTAAGGGGCATATTAAGTAAAAAAGTATCAGAGCTCTTATCTCTGTAAGTTGCCCATTGATGGTCAGCAGAATCAAACTGTTTGTAGTTTCACACTTCTTTCCTTATCTTAAACATGCTTATCATTCCCACAAAGGAATGAATGACGTTGAGGTGAGGAGAAAGCATTGCAGGGTAACTGGACACTGACAGGGAGGCTCTGCTAAATCTATTCAGACAGTGTGTGGATCTTTCTGAGATGGACACATAACGCATAAAGCAGATATGAACACCTCATATCTGCCATAAACTAGAATATGTATTTTACATATTTTTTGGCAATGATTTGATCAGTTTTCTTACTATCTTCACCTATGTTCACATTTTACAGGGTACATGTGTAACAGATCAAATTTGTTTCTGAGCAGTGTGAACAAAGCAAATCAGATTTTGTTTCACTTGCATATACAGTTCTAGATCTGAATCATATCTGATCTCTGGCTATGTTGATGCAGTGAGATGGTAAAATTGGAAATCATGTGGTTTTTAAGTCGTATTTCTCTGCACAGCCTCACATCACTGTTGTCATCATTCAGTGTCTGCATGTCACAGCCCAGTAAACACAAACATGCTACAACAGCAACGGGGGTCAGTCGAGAGATGAGGAGATTGTGGATTTGTTAGATAGTGGCAGAGTGGGGTTCCATTTTCATTATTTCACTGTTGCACAAAGTCTGTTTTTTGTTGTTGTTCAACAGCACAGGACAAGCATGGCCTTTTCGTGCAGAGCTGCGTTCACACCAGTGTCACATTTAGGTCATGTACAAACTAGCTAACTAAATTAAGGCCTGGAATACGCTTTAGCAATTAAAAAAACATATCACTCCTGTTTATGTACATGTGGCCAGATGCTCAAAATCAAAACAATAAAGACATCTTTTCTTCACCATGCAATCTAAACTGTGTGTGTTTTATCAATGGGGGGTTGTTACTGCTGTTGCTTTATGGTCTGTGTTGCTTTTTGTTTTGTTTTTTCACTGACAGTGCTTGCAGGTGAATGAATGTATGTCTACCTATGCCATTCACACAGCTTATTGAATAGTTTATGAGGGATGAATCTGCGCTCATATATATATTTTTTTAATCTCCGAGCAAATGGCATAGCTGGTGTGCTTCATCCTTAATTAAACCTGCATCCACTTTTGGTAAGATGGGCCGCAGTACTTTCAAAGTGATCATGGCTTAGGAGGTCAACACAAAGTGGGTGGTGAGAACTATGATGAACTACATTATTGAGCTAAACATAAAGCAAAAGCCACTTAAAGTATGTGTAACAAATGAGATGAACCATCATAAAGTGACAAAAAAAAAATGATGTGCTCTACCTATCACATGTCCACAACATGGCGAGATATATTTAACACTTAATACTTAAAAGAGTGCTGTGGGCCACAAGGAACAGGACTAGAGACCACTGCTATAACCTCATGAACACTAAATATGAAAATGTGTTTGTTCCAACTCTTTACTAGCTTTATAAAGCTTACACTGTCAGCTTTGTGTTGTGTGTTATTTTATTTATTCACATTATGCGCCAACTTCATCTTGACATTTTTGGTGTCTTGTAAGCTTTATGATCTCCAAAAATAATTTGAAATAAAAGTATACAGCAATGCTTAGTTTCAAAAGACGAGTCTGTAAAGAAGAACCTACTTGAGGGTTCAGCCGAGTTTAAGAGGTTTCAGTTGGTCACAAACATTCAATGTTACAATTCTTTAAGAGGCTCTTTTTTGGCTAATGTTCTGGTTTGTTCTGGAGGTCTATTTCCTGGTGGTGTGATGATGATCAACGCAGTTGGCAGCGACACTCTTTGATTGGCATGACATATAGCCAATGAAAGAGAAACCTTTGGAACATGGAGACTCTACAGGGTTAAAGGTCTAAGGTTAGACAAGAAGATTTCATTCTGTTTCTGGTTGTATGTTCTCCACCATATAATTTTCTGATGGATAAAAACCTTCTATCTTGAAGGGTGCACATTAATTTGCATTAATTTTGCATATAATTCACTGAAAATTACACAATATCTTGCTAAACAACTGCTGCAATAATTGAAGCCCATTCATAAAGCTTCCCTTACATTAATTTGTGCATGGGTATCCCATAACCGACACAAGAGCTAAATCAAGTCAAGTCAGCAAAGGAAACCTAAATTCTCTGCTTCAGAACTCCACATTTTAAGGGAGGAGGTACATAATGCGGCCTCTAGGTACTACGGAGAGCAGAGGTTTATGCTGGTGGAAAAGACGCGGTGCCACTAGAATGTGTGCAAGATCAGCTGAAAACTTCAAATAAAATGACTATCAACTGAGTGGGACTCTCTGGCACAGTATTAAACTGGTTTGAATCCTACCTTAAGGACAGGCTACTTTGTGTCTATAGGTAATTACACATCTGAGCAGACAAAGATTACATGCAGAGTTCCCCAAGGCTCCATTCTGGGGCCACTTCTGTTCAACATCTACATGCTCCCACTGGCTCAGATCATGGAAAACAACAAAATATGTTACCACAATTATGCAGACAAACACACAAATTTACATAACCATATCACCAGGTGACTATGGTCCAATACACGCACTGAGTAAACGCAGTGAACAATCAATAATTGGATGTGCCAGAATTTTCTTCAATTGAACAATGCCAAAATGAAATAATTGTATTTGGAGCCAAGGAAGAACATTAAAAGTTAGCGCTCAGCTTCAAACGGCAATGTTAAAAACCGCAAACTAAGCCAGAAATCTAGGTGAAGTCATGGACTCAGACCTGAATTTTAACAGCCACATCAAATTACAAAGTCAGCCTACTTTCACCTAAAGAATATATCAAGGATTTACGGACTTATGTCTCAGCAGGATTTGGAAAAACTTGTCCATGCATTTATCTTCAGTAGGCTCAACTACTGTAACGCTGTCTTTACAGGTCTCCCTAAAAAGTCGATCAGACAGCGGCAGTTAATTCAGAACGCTGCAGCTCGAGTCCTCACTGAGACCAAGAAAGATCATATTACTCTAGTTCTCAGATCTTTACACTGGCTTCCTGTCTGTCAAAGAATTGATTTCCAAATTCTACTGTTGGTTTATAAAGCACTGAATAGCTTAGGGCCAAAATACATTTCTGATCTTCTGCTCTGCTATGAACCATTCAGACCTCTCAGATCATCTGGGACAGGTCTGCTTTCTGTCCCCTGAGTCAAAACTAAACATGGAGAGGCAGTGTTCAGTTTTTATGCACCACATATCTGGAACAAACTCCCAGAAACCTGCAGGTCTGCTGCAACTCTAAGCTCCTTTAAATCAAGGCTGAAGACTTTTCTGTTTGCCACTGTCTTTCATTAAATAATTTATTCATTTCATGAACTGCACTGTAACTTTTATTCTTGTATCTTATACCTGTCTTATTATATTTTAGCTTGTTTTTCAACTTACAACTTACTACGGCACTGCAACTGTATTTTATGTAATTTCCTGTATTTTATTGCCTATGTGAAGCACTTTGAATTGCCTTAGTGTTTGAAATGTGCTATATAAATAAAGCTGCCATGCCTTTAGATATGAAATGTATTGATTGCTAACATACTTGCATCCAATACAGTTTAAAACATCACCTAGATTTCATATCAAAGAAATTTATCATCAGACTGAACCAGGTCTTAATTTCTGTGTGATGGTGTGTTTTTATGAATAGTTTAACTAACATGCAAATGATGAAATACTGTAGAAATGCAGTACTGTACTGTAGAAATACACTAAAATGGCCAGTAAAATAATTTTATGAATGATGGAACATGGTTGTGTGATGCAATTTTCCCCACACTGATGGGTTATTTCTGCCCCATTGTTTTATGAATTACCAATGTATTCTTTACACAAATTGCTTTAGCATGACTGTAGACACTGTACCTTCACGTTGTCTGGATGGAGGCCCCCAGGGTGCCTGTCCATGTACTGACACAGGTCTGTATGCTGTAAAGGAAAAGTTACTGGTTACTTCCAGCATGATAATCCATCATGTCACAAAGCACAAGTCATCTCAAACATTTCAGTGTACCTCAATGGCCTCCCAAGTGACTCAATTTGGATCTAGCAAAGGACCTTTGGGCACAACAGGTTTGCAGCATGAATGTGCAGCTGACAAATCTGCAGCAATCTCAAAGGAATGTTTCCAACATCTTGTGGAGTACATATCATTAACAACTGAGGTTGTTCTGGGAGCAAAGTAGGGGTCCTACCCACTACTATATTTACTTCTACTCTCCAATGCAGTGGCAACACTGTGCACACTGAGAGAAAACAGGTCAATTTAGGTACTGTCTCTTTTAAGCCCAATCCTGAAGAACCCACTTTGTTCTGATTGGTCACCTGCATCAGGCCTCAACTGCCAACACCCACGAATGAAGTTTGTCGGACTGGATTAATTTCTATAGGTGGCAAACCAAAGTCAAGTTTTACAACACAAACTCATACTACATTACACTAGATTTCAATAAGTCTGGTATATTGTACAGTGTGTTTAGCAGCCAGGCTCTGAGGTGGCAGGATTTGTCTGAAAGCTAAGCAGGCTTTTCTATCAGGAGTCATATCACATGTACGCAGTGATCTGATCTGCCCTTACCTCTGTGTGGTGCTGGCAGATTCAGAATGGAGAAAGCAATGTCTCTGAGGTCAAACTGATATTTACGTTCCCTCACCATCATCTCTATCTCTGCATAATTCAGACAGACACTCAAATATGGACACGCCTGTCCGTCTTACTCAAACCCTGCTATCTATCTCTCCATCTCATCCTCTCCTTGCTTCTCTTGTTGTTCTCTATCTCTTAGTAATTAATTTAATCATTTTTACCTCAATTCACTGCATCTCTCCATTTCACTGTCTGCTTGTCAGTCATCATTTGCAATGAGCGGAGGAAGAATTAATTGATTTTGCTCGGTGGAAAAACCCTCTGTATGTAAAACAGCATTGTTGTGTTCAACACAAGATGATGGATAAACAAGAATCTAGCTGTCCAGCACAACGCCCATACCTTTCAATTTACATTTCTATCTAAAACACTATACTGTACAACATGTTACAAATTAATGTATGGAAACAGAAGAAATTCCCATAGGCTTCAGTAAAAATCCATATTAGACAATGTATGTACTCATGTGTACCTGGCATATTCTTCACAGAATTTTCTAACAAGCTTCACGACACGTAAACCCGCAGCCAATTCATTACATCAAACATGCCAAGAATAATCATGGAGGGTTTCATTTTGTTTCAATTTCATTTTGTGTTCACTGACCTCCCTCTCTGGATATGAAGGCCTGTTTAAAGGGAAAAATTCGAATGGAGCTCCACCTCTCATCTTTCATTAGCACTCCGCAGACATCTGAACATGACCTTAAACCTGCTCACATCTCATACCATCCCTCTCAAACACTGCACTTTGGACACGTGCTGCATTGCACTCTTTTTCACTTGCATTAGATGTGGCAGTGATGGAGAGCTGAGTAAGCCCATTCTGGTGGAGAGATTAAGCTTTGCTGGGCATTTCAAGATCAAAGGCTTACCTTAACATAAATGAAAGCATGAAACAGGTTCTTATTTGGCACAAAATATTGAAAGTGATGCTGTCAGTATCTTACATTATTATGCACAGACATAAAACAATCTGTGATTGAAGTGCTTTGTACTTAAGTCTGTGTATAATGTATCAGTTTGCTTTTGCATATTACACATAGAACACTAGAGAGGTCTTTTCTTTTGTCTAGTCTTCAATCTTTGGAAATGGATGCATGGTTGAAAATTCCATTTTCCAAGGCTGAGGTCCTCAGGCTTCATGGATTGTACCAATGTCATAGGGGTGTGTCTCAGGCACTCACTTAACCCAGGCTCGAAGAACGGTCTTAAGGCCTCTACACATAAGATGCGCAAAATCCTGCGCTGCACTGTCAAAACCATTCATTGTCTATGTGTTGAGTGGCACCGACCTTGGGACGCTGTGCATGCCGCGCTCGAAGTTCAACCAATTCCAATACAGTAGGCTTACCAGTGTTTAAAATGTGGTGGATAAGATTGTTTGCACAATGGTCACAATAAATATGAGCTAAAACGTATCTTGTACTGCCTCTTCACTTTGGTCATTCAATGAAATAATTAAATTTGTTTTACATATTTATATGTCAATGATTCATTACAAGAAGCATTTCAATATATTCCACTCCAACTGATAAGCGTTACACGGACCTAAGTTAGTTTCTGGTGAACTTCCTGAACCATTTTAGTTCTTACTCTATGGTACAATGTGATCCAGGATCTGCTGGGGGGGAATACTTGCGTTCTTGGTTTTTTCTTTTTTTATAAACACCACCACAGTGATTAAAAGGATCTGACCACTGTCTAACATAAAACAAACTTTACCACAGCAGATTTGAGCAGCTGTAAGATTACCATAATTACCCCCAATATGATAGTATAAAGTTTTAAAAAACTGCCTTATTCACAATTGTCGCAGCTGGTGTGTTTGGATTATCTTCATTCACCTTCAGTGTTTATGGCAGCCATATAAAAGCATGAACACACACAAGGGTGAAGTAAAGGATTGGAATTTCATTATACATATGACATCTTTCCTATAAGCTTTGAATACAGCAATAGAAACCATTTGCTACCACTGGCGCTTACAGTGACCTTCCAATAAAATGGCTGCCTGGCAAAAACAAACCAGTCGCTGGTGGTTCTGGCACCAAATCTAAGCTAAGGCTGGAAAAACACAAGTGTGAGTCTGGTTTTAACATTGGAAGGAGTGCCCTGAAGACTTGAGTATGCCAATCAAAATATCTAGAGCTCATGTTTTTCTGGGCAGAGTATTAAAAACTGACTCAATAACCACGCAGACACTGAGGTCAAATCAATCAAACTAAAAACACACTAGCGCTGACCTGTGTTCCCTTATAAAACTGTGGTTTCTTTCCCTTTTGAACAAACACTAAAAACAGATTCTCAGGCTAATTTCAGAATGCTATGGTCCGCCTATCAAGGGGTCCAAACGGGTGATCTCAGTGTGTGTAGTGGGACCAGATGAGGCTGGACTGCTGCACTTACCACATACTCGAAGACCAGAGTCAGCGTTTCCTTGGTGTGTATGATGTCATGAAGTAGCACGATGTTGGCATGCTTCAAGCCTTTCAGGAGAGACGCTGCGAAGAGACAGACATAGAGATGGGTTACCAGAGGAAATGATCTACTGTGTGCGTTCATTAGCTTCATCATTGTAACACAGATTGAGCCTTCTAAAGACACACTGAATATAGAGGATTAGGAAAGGATTAAAACCGAAAAGGCTGTGTGGATTTTCTGTTGTACATTCTCACACTAATTAGTCAACAAATGTACAATGTAAAAGATTCAGTAATAAGGAAAACAGACCAAAGGATGTGACCAAAGCCTTCATTACTTTACAGGCCTGTGTTTTCTCAGATGAGGAGGTTGGGGGTGATCAGGTTAGGACCCATCCATCCATGCGTCTATGCTAGACTTCTCTAATGCACTTTACTTATCTAAAAGACTATTTAGCCCAGATGTCCCACTTGTAAAGGCACATCCCCATTCTAAGACATTCAATATCACAGGTGGCCACCATGCCAACAGGGAGCACTGCTGGGCCAGAAGTTTGCCTTACATTAAAAAAAATATGAAGGCCCAGGCACCCGAATGCTGTGTAGATGTAGTGGAAGCAGTCACGATGATTGTTACGACTGGTTTTGCTGCTCATTTCATAGTCGAATGATGGCGAACATGTCTGCAGAGTGACCAAGGAAGGCAACTTTAGGAGCAGATGCACTAAAATAAACCTTTCACTTGCCATTCCAGACCTGTTCTGTGCGCAAAGTTGTGCGTGTTACTTCGTAAACAGGTGCACTATAGTGGAAACACAGTTTGTCATTTTATGCAGACTGGGCTCATAATCACTGAAGAGTGCCTCACTTTATGCATACTAAGAGGATCACACAAATAAAATGACATGTGATAGGCATGGTTGAATGCGCATTCTGTAGGATTTATTATGTCAGGATCATTTGTGGATGAAAAAGCCATCACCTCTAAGAACCAGCTGCAGATCTACACAGGTAGAGTGTATAAAAGGAGGGGAAATTAGATTTTTAATTAACCTATGTTCTGTAGAGGTCTCAGTAACAGCAAACAGAGTGAACACAAAAATCTATGTCGGGAAAACAGAAATCCAAAGACTGGCCTCATTTCCTGGATACCTCACAGTATCTCACTATTTATTAAAAAAAACAAACGAGAAAAACAAAACCTCTATCTATACCTGCCTCCAGGCTTTGCCTCTCGGCACCTATGTCCCGTTGTTCGACTAGAACGTAGCTTCTTGGCACTTACTCTTGTTCTCTCCAGACTAGATCTTTGCTTGTGTTGCATTCAAATCTAATATG
>OMOW01101465.1:0-10593 GCA_900312555.1 Lamprogrammus exutus
TGTCCTTTCAGACCTGCACAATATGCATGTTTGGGTCTGGGCTGGAGCCTTCACATAGCAGACGCACAGAGCTCCTGGGCTGGGGATGGGATCCCCAGACGTCCAATGTTTTCTATGGCCTACAACAATGGCCCACATTCTGGGTCCACAACCCACCTGGCCTTGTCTGATAAATGGTTTTCAAAGCGGACACACACTGCTCTCTGTCCAGCATGCAGACCATGCGCCCAAACACATTGCCGTCCATTGAAATATTCTATTTGCTCTTGTGAGGATGGTTTTAGCAGAATTTCTTTGAAACTAGCTACCATGCATACGAATCCAGCTTTCCTTGGATGGACCGCTTACTCCTTTGTAGGAGACAGCTTGACTTGGTTTCTCAAGTTTCAAGTTGTCACTTGCTGTAGGTGGGGATGTTTTCATCGCTGTCACCAGAATTTCATTTTTATTTTATGTTTTGTATTTTGTACAATTTATTGATCCCATAAAGGAAATTAGTCCTCTGTATTTAACCCATCCTCTTTGAGGAGCAGTGAGCGGCCGTCAGTCCAGCATCCGGGGACCGACTCCAGATCTTCAGGTGCTTTGGTCAAGGGCACTGGCAGTCAACAAACAAGTTTTTTGATTGTGGGCGGAAACCGGAGCACCTGGAGGAAATCCACACAAACGCTGGGAGAACATGCAAACTTCACACAGAAGGATCCTGACAATGACTTGATACAGTGTTGCTGGTGCTGCACAAACAAGAAGGCACTTCCACTTTCTGTAATTAACAAGCTTCATAATCTTTTGAGGATGAAAAGGCCAACTAATGACCAAAAAAGGGATTTGGTAAAATAAAAAAAGGGATTAATTACCTCGTATACTTTGCAAGGTGGCAGTAATTACTTTTATCCACTCAAACAAAAAAGGGGAAAAATAATTGGCAGATTCTTAATTAAAGGTTACGGCTTTGACGTAATTGTGAAAGACAAGACAATTAAAAGTCCTATTATTCAATCAAGATACACATGGAGTAATTGCCATTATGCTCTCTGGAGGTTTGGCAAATATGGTCTCTGTGAAGGGTGGAGAGGGTTTGGTAAACACAGAGAGTATAGAGAGAAGGATGGACCGCTACAGCCTTCTAACCCACCCAGGCAAGGTTATTTCCAGGGTTCAAACTTCAGAAAGGCCCATGGGGAACTCAGACACCTCTGTAACAGATTATGGTGAGCCCCATAAGAATTGAGCATGTGAAAATCTCCCATTAATGTCAAGGTTATATCTGTGAGACACCTCAAAAAGTCAATGGGTGTTCTCCCAATGGGATCTGTGATGTGATTTGTTACCAGGATTTTTCAGACAGGGCTACCCCCAGAAACACGGGAAATGTGGAGCAGATATACAGGCTTCTGTAGCTGCAGCTCCTTATGTTAATGCACATACACAGTCGTTTCAAATCAGCAGGCTGTCTCAATATACTGAAAATAGCTTTATATGGGGATTTTTTGTCAAAGATAATGCCAGATTTTATATTATTTTGTGTGATTGATTGGGTAGACTTTAGTAAATTAGGTGAAAAAATACTCAAGTACAATGGTAAATCTCTTATTAAAATGAATTATCTATGACTTAAAATGATGAGTTGAATGAATGTCATACTGAGAGGTCATTAGACTCAAGTTAAAGAAACACTGCTTGCTATTTAGTATATACTGTGCTTCACAGCATGCATTGTATTTGGTTTAAAACTCCCACCAACCCTTCTTTCGCTCCTCTGGTTAGAATGCAATTACCTAATGCAAACCTGTTGTGTGTCATTTCATGCAAGTAACATGAACAAAAATGAGGATTAGTGCAATGCTCTCCTTGTGCAACTACTCTAGACCATTTTAATCTTACAGTCAATCACGTAATCAAAGTGGTCTGGTCACAGATGAACTCTGCAGGCTTTCATTTGTGGTGTGAACATGATTCAAACGAGTTCCGAGCAAACTACAAGGTGGTCTGTTCATCTATCTATTCATCAGAGGCCTCGGTGTGCATAGTTAACATTAAGTAAACTGCACCTTTGATTACCGATGGCAAATCAAGGGGATGCTGTGAAAAGGTCATAGCATACCAAGCTTACCCAACAAGTCATTGGCTTAACATGTTCAATATGTGCTCCTCTCTCCTGTTCAGCTGGTCGTCTTCACATAACGTCAAGCAATATGTTGTTTTCCAAGCATTCTTACCTCTGCCAAGGAGGTTTTGCTTTGATCCATGTTGGTTTGCTTGTTTGTCCATTTGGCAGTAATATTACCTGAAAAGTTATGAACCACTTTTCGTGGAACTTGGTGGGCAGGTTGGGCATGATCCAGAGAAGAACTCATTCAATTTTGATGGTGATCCATATCTGAATCCAGATACAGGAAAAAAATTTTTTCCCCACTTTTTTTAACATTTTAAGTTTAGCTACATTTCCTCCAATAGCTCATAAACTATTGATTATTAAAATGTGGTTTTTAGACTATAGGGGGAGATTATCAAGGTTCAGATTATCAGGGAACAAGCTGGTCATTATTATTTTTTGTTATTTCTACTCTATTGTCTTTTCCTATATGACATGACATGCACTAGGCGCAACTTGTTTTGCTGCTGTGCACCGCTGTCGTGAATTCAAATATAGAATGTGTGTTACTTTTGTTTTATGTTGAAATTTTAATATTATAGCTTGAAATATCTTACACATTTAAACATTGCCATTTGTTATGTTCTGTGTTTTCATTAATTCATAATTTTAATTTTTAAAAAGGTGATCATGGTTGAGGCAATAACCTGCATTCTGATTAGTGCCCCGTAGTCTTGAAGTGTATTCAAAGTGAGCATTCTGATAGCATGGTTTTAATTGAAAAATAGCCCAAATTATGACAATGACAAGGAAAAAATTTTGTTGTTGTTCTAAAGGTTATCCAGGCACGGTGAAATTCTTCCTCTTTGATTTTCTTGTCCTGCCCCCAGACATCTCTGACCCATGAGCGAAGCGAGTGTTCTCACATGGCTGTTGATGTTTGATTTGCTTGAAAATGTGCTGCGTGAAACCAAACGATTCAATCTCAGATTCAGACTACAGCAAACAGACTAGAGCTTTGAAAACCACCCTGACCTCTTCCAACTCATGAAAAAAAAAAGTCTTAGATTCTCCTCTGAAGTGCGCATAAGAGGTAATAACTTCTTGTTTGCGATATCTGGGTCAGACGTAATCAAATGTCAGATTGCCAACACAAATGACTGAATCGGGGTGCAGCCATCATTCAAGTTTGGCTCCATTTTGTTTGATAATTTCTTCCTGATTCAATCTCTCTCTCTCTCTAGCCTAATGGACAGTAGCCTGGCTATTGCTCCTTCGGTGTTCCAGCCAAGGTAATTTTCCTCAGGTATCTTTAATTACCTATCATTTAGTATTCATGGCCCACGCATTCATCACCACTTTGCTCATTGCTCACTGGCAGAAGGAGGAGGATTTTCTTCAAAGATACGCACTCCCCAAATGGAATTATCCTTCACAAGAAAAGGGGGTGAAGAAAATGACAGATTTTCCATGGAAGACAGGAACGAGATTCTGTTGAATGACAATGAGGCTTATAGAAAAAAAAAAGTTTTAAATGGGTCACATAAAGGCTTCACTGTGCCCATTAAGACGATTTCTTATCAGATCTCGCAGTGGCGCTTTGTAGCCCTTGAAGTTTTAACTCAACGTGATATTAACTAACAATAAATCTAAACATAATTGTTTACGATAGTGCCAATTGCTGTTTCACCCCCAAATCCAGAGCTATGAATGTTTGGCTACACATCCATCAAGCTTTTAATTATGAAAATACATTTGTTCATTTGCAATGTCAAAACACCTGTCTCTTTGATGGCTCACAGTTTGATCATTAGTTCCTAAGATTATTTTCCAATCACACCAGATTCATATTTAATTTGTCCAATCACATTCAGTCAGTCTCACAAACATCTACAGTGTAACTCATGTTTAAATAGAGTTGTTGCATGAATTCCAATGTAGTAAGATGTAAAAATTCTATCCAAAAACCCTTTGTTCAGTTGGATCCGCCTTGAGTGAACGAGCTAATCAAAGCTTGTTCCCCCTGAGGAATACCGTTAATGAGTTGCAGAATTCCTGATGTTTTCATTCTATCTTCTGGGTATATATATTCTAATAATTTTTTATGTCTAATTACCACTAAAAAGCTGTAAAATAATTGTAAGGATGGACAGCAATAGAGAACCAAACAATTACATCATACATATAAATTATTTTGAAAATAAACCGAGATTAAATGGAGAATATGTTTATATTTCCCTTTTCTTAAGATAAAAGCCGTCCATGACTGTAAGAACACAGCAGATGTTTTAAGAGGTCAGTGTCAGCAATGACAGCAGAGTTCTAGTGCCAAATGCTGTTGTGGCAGAGGTGTTTTGCTCTTCTGATTGAACTGTTTAACACCTCTGTCACTCCTCTGCTACCCACATGCCAGTCCAGGGAAATACACAACAGATGGAAACGAGGATGAACATAATTATGCTAAACAAATGTTTTTCTTGTGGACACATTTCTCCACTTCACATTCCAGTAAATGTTGCCGTGTCCATTGTCACTGTGACAGCCAAGAAAGCCTAGAATTGCTTGTCCCTGCTGGAATCAAACCCGCAAAGTGCTGTTTACCACTGTGACACATTGACTATGGCGATTGGGATGAGTAGTCTACAATTTTTCCTTCATTAAACTATTAAAATATGATAAGTAGACATCAAGTTTGGATCAATCAGTGTTATCCTTCTCCTCTTCAATCTTGCAGGCAAGATCGCTCTGTCTGTGTCAAGAATATCGTTCCAAGAAGAGAGCATTTGGTGTAAGTCATATGTCAGATTGCAATAGGGAAGCAGAAAAAACACAGCCAGGAAAAAATAAAACAAAATGCAAACATATCCAAACAAAGCTACAAATAGCTAAATTGGATTCATTTTGTGGATTCACAGGGGGAACATTAGATTGTGGATGAGTAAGAAAGGACGGTCCCCAAGATGGACACAAAAAGTGAATAATGACGCATAAAAGCAACAGGAAAAAACAATGGGACATAGAGGAATCAGTGGTGACAATGAAAATGTAAAAATTACGACTCTTCATTGTTCTGTTGTATCAGAAAAAAGGCTTTAAAAATGCAGATGTCATAATATAGGAATTTGTCTTTTTCGCGATGCCCTGTTTTCTAGAGTGCTCTTTTTCTCCTGTTTTTCCTGACATCCTTTCTCATCATTGCTCATTCTTGTTCCTGACAGTAGTTGCCAGCCCATATTTACGGTGCACATTTTAGGACATCCTCAGAACTCAGCATCAGTACTCATCACACAAAGCAGCATCATTCCTTAGCCCAAAAGGCATCAGGAAAAACACTATCAGACCTCTGGCGTCAAGCAAAACTTCCTCTAACAAAAAGTTATCAGTAAAGGAAAAAAAAGCATCAGATGACAATTTTCTGTTTTTCTTTTTCACAAATTTTGTTTAATACTCAATTTATGGACATTACGCTTTTATTCAGAGGAAAGCTGCCAGAAGTGCTGTTATTCTGAATTCTTCTATTATCAGAAGTTCTATCTATTGATGTTTCTAAGGGTGTCCTAAAATGTACACTGTACATATTTCAAGTGCACCTGTGGCTCATCAGGGCTTGTAGACTGCCATATATTTATTTTTTACAGTATTCATAATCCATAGCGTACATCATTTGATTGGTCTGGGTATCACTTTGGTCCAGCCCATGGTAAAAATGTGTGTGAGCGTTCAAACCAGCCAAAATTACCCAAGGTATCGAAAACGTTTGATTGGTGTGCACCAAACAAGGTAGGTGTGAAAGCGCTCTTAGAAGTTGACGAGGGACAGGGTGGAAACCCATCAAGGCAGCAGACAGTTGGACAATGGATGATAACCGCTACATAACAGTTGCCAGCACTCATTACTGGAAAACAACGCCTCAAATTGACAGAATATTTTCAGAGTAATCAAGCAATCTGTAATATGCCCTGTCAAAAATCAAAAAATAAAAACAGCTTAACAGCAAAGTGGGGGTCAGGCATTTTGTGCTGAAACACAAAGAGCTGCTACTGGTCTTGTTGGCCTAATGTATGCTTCCATGCCTGACTATTCTGTTCTGTGCTTCAACCAGATGTCTTGAAATCTCTCAGCAGCAATCTGATATCTAATATGCCTTGACGGTATCTTCTTTTGAATTGAAGATGCTGTCCCTGTTGTGTGCTTTTGGTTGGTTAAAGAATGGGACAAGCATATCTTGACAGTGTAGGCTTTGTGTCCCACAGGGATTCAACGGGAACACCGATTCACTATACGGTGGTAAACAAGGCTCATAGGAAAACCCTAGAAAGCCTAAAGCCAGCAGTTTACCTCAAACAAAATTGAACTTGGCATTTTCTCACAGGCAAAACCAAGGACACAGCCCAACCTAACTGGGTCTCAGGTCTACACTTGCTAGTCCACAAAATGTTTTTTTAGCTCCTAAATTGCCCTGTGTCTTTGATTACACTTTGATTGGACTATGCTGGACCCAAGAAAGACTTTGACGATAAGTGCTGCATCTTTCAGTCAGTAAAAAAACAACAATTTATCAACTTGAGGGTTAAGAGTGCTGCATTTCTGCCAGCGGGCATTCATGTTGACTTACAAGTCAATTCTGCTCCTAATGTGAATCACAAGTACTGTACTACCATCCAGCATAGACACAAAGGCGCCAGCAGCTCTTTGCTAGCCAATTTAACAGAAACTCTTAAAAACAGAGCCCTAAGAGTCAGTGCAGAACTTAAAACAGCCACTCCGTGACATGTTCAGGGTTGTCCAGAGGACTCCTTTTGTAAGTCATTACCATAGTCATTTCTGAAAGTGGCTGCGTTCTACCTTGTAATTGGCTGAAACATTGGCTCTCAAACTTTTTGATCTTCCCATTGAATTTCCTCTTAAGTTGCAGCTAATTTTGGTATATTGTTCTGTAACTGCTTTGCTGTACTTTATTGAAGCTGTATGATGCTTACTGTTTTGGAGGTGTTGGTTATTAAAACTCAAACATGTGACCTCACCGAAGGGAACCCTTAGGTGCAGTTCCCTGTCCATTTACAAATCACCACGGGTTGTCCGGTAAGAATAGATGATGAGGATTCCCACAATGGTGATTTATTTTACACACACAGCCCAAATGACGCTCGCTTATTCTTCTGAGGTGCTCTGTGAGTTCCAGCACTGGTTGTGGCCGAGGATGGAGTTGCGATGACGACATTTTTGCAGATGGCAAGTAAGACACTGGCGTAGGTTGTGGGGGGAATGCATCATCATCTTGGTGTGAGTTCAGATGAGCAAGGGGTGACTCAGGCCATGGCAGGTCCTGCAGGTCATTCTCCAGTAGAGTTGATGTTACACAGATGAGTATCTGGATGACTGACATGAACCCTCACAGAAACATTGCTGTTATTGCACAATTAGCAGGAGACACCAGGCCAGTCCTACATGTTATATTCTGTTGGCGGGTCTCCCTTTCTTTACATTAGTGCTTTTAATACTCTTACGCTCAATTTGAATCAGCACTCTTTAAAGTTTAATGAGACTTAAACATTTGTGGGTGATGATTGAAAATATAGACCGCGAGCAACTTATGAAAACAATTCTATGTAAGGCTGAGGTGAGAAAAACATGTTGGAAACCTGAATACACTGAATCAGAATGTATAGTAACATTCTGTGGGTGGATTCTTTTCTCTTTTTTTTCCTTTTTTAATAATAATCCAATAGCCTTTTTGTAAAGCCCTTAATGTCAAATCAAAACTATATTATAGAATTGAATGAGGCCTTTAATAGAGTCTGGAGCTGCAGGAACACGCTAGCCCAACATGATTTCTGGGGTGAATTCTAATAAGAAATAAATCCACAGAATGCTTGCTGAGAGAGAGAGATTCTTCTCAATGACTTCAATAAAAATGCGAGTTCACTGACAGCATTAGCTGTGCTGAGCCTATTGCTCTTCTCCCTGCGTGTGGATACTAGATTTATACTTTCCTGCATCCATTTTATTTAGCTGAAAACTATGGAAATCCTAAATCTTTTAACTCATACATATATACGGGGGGAGGGTTAGTGGGGGAACCCCTCGAAGGAGTGCATGCCTGGTGTCCTCATATCTTCACTTATAGAGCATGCATCCAATAATTATTTAATGACTTGCTTCAGCAGTCACTCAATACTTATGGATATTCTTCACTCGCGTCTGATTCAATATCAACTTGGCAAAAGTCTGTGCTGCCATTGCTGCTCATGTTTATCAGATCAATGGCACACCCAGCTAAATTGATTAGGATAAGAATCGAAAGGAAGACTCCATTCTCAAAATTCAATCAAAATCAAGAACTACTTCAGCAGAGTCTCACTTAGGATTGATCTGTCAATATGAGGTGTGGACACAACATTGACAAGCAGGTACACCTGGGGCCTATGAGGAAAAACATCAATATTGTATTAAGCAAAACATAATAAAATTTAGCAATCTGTGTTTTAAATTCCTGGGGCTATTTTACTTACACTGCACTGTGAAAGCAGAATAGGGGTGTCAGACATTCTGAATGGCATGGCCAAACAACTGGTAAGGGATTTGAGTGGCACATCGCAAAAATAACAAATACAATGTATACAACTACATAATAACTTCATCTTCACTTCATTGCTGACTAAAACAGCTTGAAACCATAACTTTACCTACTTCTAATATGACCCAATTTTATTTTAGAATCAGTGCTCAGATGCTCAGGTTGGTCTCTCTCTCTCCCATTCTCTCTCTCTCTCTCCCTCTTGCTCTCTCAACTACTATGTGTATAGTAGTATATATATATATATACTCACATATATATGTTTATATATATATATAAACAAAAAAGATATATATATAATTTTGTTTACATTTTTCTGCCTCCAATGTAAATAAATAAATTTGACTAGAATTTGACTTAAAATGATGATTAGGCTTTGTTCCAGTTTTTCTTTTTGTTTTTTGTTTTTTTTTGGAACTCAGTACACTCTCACGTCATTATGCAGCAGCAGCAGTGAGGTGGCCCTCACACCCACCCTGGATTACTGTAACTTGCTGTGAGGATAAAGCTGTTGCCTGGGAGCCAGACAGGACAGTAATTCTCCACTCCACTCCTATTACGAGCTTTTCATTTCTTCCATTTACTTCATTCCGACTGAATGGGAGTAAACTCTTCATCATCATCCTTCCACCATTACCATCTGCCTGCGTACCTGCCCAGCAGAGAATAGGTTCCATCTGCCAAATACTCAGGTTCAGTCAAGCTTTAAAGAAAAATAACAAAGCTCATTGAAACTTTATTATGTCTATTGTCTTCACCTACTGGAGCAAACAAAAGCTTTCTGCCGGTATGAATGACCTCCTTGCACAAACCCAATTGGAGCAACATGCCAAAATGTGAAACTAATCCTGAATTCATGAGATTAAAGAAGTTGTGCTTGGTGGCGTCAGAAGGAGAAATAACAGTCTGGCAGACACACCCCGTTTCATTTCCTGTATGGTGGCATGCAAATAAGCCTCATCTTTCTAAATGAAAAACAGATTATCAAATACCATCAGAACCCGTTAATATTCAATTAGCTGTCACTTATGCAAAGTCATGCAGTTAAGAGAACACAAATGGATAGTGAGTGGACCATTCTGGGAAGAAAAGACAAATTGACATTAGAGAGCTTCTTATGCTTTTCAACTGACTGGGTGTTCATGTCCATGACTGTTGATCACGACATCCTACTACTATAATTGGAGAGCGTGTGTCTATAGCCCCTTTCACACGTAGCTTCATGTTAATTACTGGTTGAACCTTTCAGGCCCCTGATGTTTGCTTGCCTCCAATGTTACTGCTTTCATTCACAACACAGCCTTGCAGGCATTTATCCTACATCCATGATCTTGAGTTGTGAAATCAGTTTCATCCAGAATATCGACCCCTGCTCCCATTCACACATGACCCCATGCAGGAAGCGACCCTGAACATTAAAGGGTAACACTGCATGTGTGAAAAGGGCTTGTGTCTGTTTGTATGTTTGTGTGGAGTTGCAAGGAGCACCGTTCCTACTATCGCCAAGACTTGCCAAAAACATTAGTTCAGGGGTTTGCATAGGGTGCTTTTCATTTCATGTACATAAATACTCGATTTGCAGTTTTATCTTTTATTTACATTATTAAATCAAATCAAATCAAATTTATTTATATAGCCCAATATCACATACAATGTCTCAAAGGGCTTCACAGGCCCACAGACGGTTCCCGACCCAGCCCAGAGCTCTCTAGGAAGACAAGGAAAAACTCCCCAAAACCTCAGTGTATAAGCAAAAGGAAGAAACCTCGGGAGAGGCAATTCAAAGAGAGATTCCCTCTCCACGAACAGCCAGGTGTGCAATAGGAACCGCAGGTGGGAAAACACAACAATAAAGCAAATTACAAAAGTGACAAAAAGATACAGCAGAAGATAAAATCCTGATCTGAGGGCGGTCCAAAGA
>OMOW01101468.1:0-13373 GCA_900312555.1 Lamprogrammus exutus
CTCCTGCCACCAAAGAGCGGGGGGGCGAAGACGGGAGTCCAGAGAGGCCCGTGCCCCATCTTCACCGGGACCTTCCGATTCAGCCACGTGGAGTCGGAGATGATCAGCAATTACGCCATCCGGTTCCGCCTGTACAGCATGCGGAGGATGAAGAAGGAGAAGGTGCTCGGGGAGAAGGTGTTCTACCTCACCAAGCTCAACCTTCAGGGCAAAATGTCTGTGCCGGTCATGTTAGACCCATGCTGCGCGCTCCCGGTAAGCAGGATCAAAGTCGGTGGTGGTTCCTCTCTCAACACAATGTGATGATTGATCCTCTGTGGTGACTGATCTTTGATATTTTGTACTACCAGCTGGTACTTGAAGCACCCCCTCTTTCCAAATGTTAAAACAGCAAATCAACAATCAAGCAAGATAACAAAGTCTCATATTTTCCTGATAAGATGGAGCCTGCAGAGTCTAACAATGGAACAACTTGTGTGTGCCGTCCTGTTGTGTCTGTGTGAAACCACAAGTGCCTCTTTACTCACAGCTCTCCAAGGACGTCGTTAGGCGATATGTTTTATGAGTCTATTTGTCGTTTATTTTCAGTCGTTTCCCCTTACGTTAATTTTCTCGCGCTCTACTGATCGTGCAGGGATCCAAACTTACAGGGAACCATTCATCTCTTCTTCTCTCCGTGTCAGTTACACAAAGTAGAAACACCTTCACATCTTAACTTGATTTAATCTGCAGTGCCGGGAAAATAACCTCGTACCTTTAGTTTAATTTTGAGGTTTTATTACTTTTACTTTCTACATCTACTAGCATGAATTTCAGAGAGCAACCATGTACAGACATTATTGCCGTTAACTTTTTTTTTAAGACAATTTGTTTTATTAGTAATCAATTTAGAGAAATATCCTTCAGAAAATCTCCAAAACTGGAGATAGTCTTCTTCAACTGACAACTAGTTATTATTTTTGATTTTGAATTGTAACATTTCCATTGTTCCATCCCAGACTCTCTGAAATTTGACGTAAAAGTTCGATCACACTGTTGAATGAAAACCTTTTTTATCTGTAATTTTGTGGATTTTTATTATTGATGCATTGACATTTAAAAAATACATTTCAATGCACCTCTAATTTCACACTCTGACAACACTAAGTACTTTTACAGAAGTCAATACATTTACTTCAGTAGAGTTTTGAATGCAGTATTTTTCCATCATGGTAGTAGTACTTTTTCCTAGGTTTGAGTACTTGCAAATGCTATTGATCATGTGTGGTAAGAGTAACTCCCCTTTACTTCCCCGTGATGAATTCTAAAAGCGGCTTTACCGCGCCACAGTTTGTAGCCGTCGACCGTGACATCGCTGCACATACCAGTGAGCAATTTCATGATTGGCTTTCAACATTTTCAGGGTGGGGAATCCCAGGTCAGCCTCTCGGAGATGTCGTGCAGTGAAAGCGCCTCATCATTCCAGTCAGTCAGTCAGACTTCCACGCCAGAGATCCTCGTGGGCCTCGTCTACAACGCCACAACGGGACGTCTCTCCGTGGAGATCATCAAAGGCATCCATTTCAAAAACCTGGCTGCCAACAAGCCACCCAGTAAGTACACTAAAACGTTCTTAAAGTGGTTTCTGAAAGAGCAGCCAACAGTGCAAAAGAGCCTTTTGTTGCTGCCTTTGCTCCGGATAGAAGTGGGGGACAGAAATTGTGGATGTTTCACAAGATGTGGGAATACTGTAGCCCCATGGAAATTTGTTACAAAAACCTTACGTAACTGTTTAAATTGCATGCTAAATTCTAAAATTTGCTAGCAGAGCACAAAAAGTAACCCAAGGTAGAGTGAGGAGGCCCCTGCTCCTGGCCCCCCGAGAGGCGGTGCTGCTCTGTGCACCTCACAGGATCCAAACTGTTTCAGCAGCGTGAGTGAGCAGGTGAATAACGTTGCCATCGTTATAGCCCCGGGCTCGCTGTGGGTGCTAAAAAGTCATTAATTTCTCACAGCGATGCGTTTCCGCGGTAGCTGTGAGTGATATCTGCTCAGATCTCATTTGCATGCAATTACTTTGAGTTAAAGCCAGATATTGTGTTTTTCTGTGCAGCCGCGTCAAACTTAAATCAAAATGAGTTGTTTCTGTTAATTAAAAGAGGTCGTTTGATTTGATTTTGATTGAAGAGGTTTCACCGTTCACCCCACTGTTTGCCTACGCCAGTTAGAACCTAAAGAGGCCTTTGAACGACTTGATGAACAGTGAAACATCTTCAAATCTAATCAATTCCGCTGCTGGTGAATCCAACCTGACCTGCGTAGGGCCGCGCCAAACCCTTATGCGCGCTCTCTACGTGGCTCAAGTGTTGTTTCCATCGAAGCGGAACCTCCCGGGCGAGGGCGGGGCTGAGCTTGGGTTCAAGTCGGTGATATTTAAAAAAAGAAGCGATCAGACTGATGCAGATAAAGCCTCATCAAACAGTGATTACATTTTCACTTATATAATAACTTCAGGATTATCCGCGGTGAAATCTGCATTTTATAACGGGACCAGTAGCTCTTCTAAATCAAGATGTTTCACTCTGCAGTGCAGCGAACACACGACCATGCAGAAGCTCATTACTTTTCAATCAGTGCGCTCTCTGTGTGGTCTGTTTAACCCGAGCCGGCGATTAAAGTGAGATTCCATTAAATGACAAAGCATGGCCATGAACATTGCACTTAAACGCTCTAAACTGCATCTTTAACCTGCTCGACCTTAGATCTTGCTACCTGGATGACTGAGATGAACCTTCACAGACATATTTTCACGTGTGTGTGTGTTTGCATGAAGGCAGTTTCATACGTTACATCGTGACCTCCTACCTCACTTTTGTGTGGGTGAAAACCTCAAAAGGTTCTTCTCGTACCAGCAGCTGGAATGAACTGTTTGTAAAAGTTTATCTAACTGATGTGAAAGAAATCGATCAATTCTGTGACTTCTCTGATGAAGAGAGAAGAGAGAGAGAGAGAGAGAACCTCCTCGCCGGCTCTTCCTGCTTCACTTTTCCTCTGTTTCCATCCCCTGGTTTCCCTCATTTCCCGATTTCAGAGATCCTGCAAGTTAAAACAAGATCTCCCCTCTTGTTGAACTTTGCGTGAAAGTTGTTGACCTTCTGACCCCCGTTTCTCTCCCCCTACTGCCTTTTGACATCTTGGTCCCTTTCTTTTTCTTACTGCTGTCCAAACCTTGTTGTCAGACGGGCTGTTCTGTTGTCTGAAACACTTGATAGGTGGACAGGTTTATATAATCAGAGGTGAGTCTCTGTCTCTCCTTCAGCCTGGATGCTTCAATCTTCATGGATGCAGTTCAGCACATCTAGTTTCCATTGGTCGTGTTTGTAATTAGCACTAAAAGGACATTTTTCACTTTCTCGATAAATGTATTTACCGATGTTATGTCCGTGACAATCGTCTGTTAAACGTCTCCACTAAAAAGCTGAAAATAACGTTTTTAAAGGGAAAGCAACACATTGTTTTTACAACTTAATTGGTTTATTTCACCTGAGTAAAAACAAAAGTACAAAATCTAAATGAGGAGTAAAATTGGTGAGAGGCTTTCTACAGTCCTGAAAATCCAGGAAAGTCCTGGATTTTGTAAATAATTTTTCCAGGCCTTGAAACGTTTTGGAAAGTGATGAAATATCCCAAAAGTTATGGAGAAGTTATGGAACGTTAAAAGAATTATTGCAACTTTGACAGGTCAAGTTCAAACCTGAGAAGAGAAAACGATGAAGATATTTTAATTTTGTGTAAATCTGCTCTCGCATCATCTTAGGAAAGCTGTTACTATGACACCACGGTGTGATGAATCTCTATTCTCACGTTATTACTGATTTTCCTAATTATTATTATTACTAATTAACTCAGCTAGCTGGCAACAACTCTCTCAATTCATTGTCCCAATGCCAAGAAAATGTAGTTGTAGAGACACAGAGCACAGAGACAACGCAAAGGTCGCCATAGAAACCAGCAGAATTCGTTCCTTTGTTCCCTCGTCGACAGCTCGTGTTACTATCAACGTTACAAAGCTGCCCGCAAACGCAAATATCCAGCACCAAAGTACTGCACGCAGAAGTAACGCAGTCGCTGAAAGTTATTAATTTGCATTATTCATTGATTTTGTGCACTTACCCTCACATAAATGAATTAAATTTACAGCACCGTAGTAGTTGTACAGGTTGCTCTACTTATTACCTTGTGGAAAAGTCGTGGAAAACTTTGGGAATTTAATTGGCAAACTCTAAAATTCCACCGCTCCTCTTTTCCTCCTATAAATCTCAGTCTATTCTGTCAGACACAAAGTATAACTCCACGCTTCTCTGCCTCATTAGAAACACGACTCAACACTTCTCTTTATAATAACCACACTCATCCATGAAGATGCCTGCTTGCTGTAAACATTGTCCCGCCGTGGTTATGAAAGTGTACCATCATCCCCCTCTTGTACCTCGTTATGCATGTCACATCCCCGTCTCTTGCCGTTGTGTTTGTTGCCCGTGATGCTTGGAAGTGTTGTTTTCGCCCAGAAGTAGCATTTTTTTTTCACGCTCAATCCAGTTTGCTTTGGTGGCTGTTAGCCAGCTTGAAGGAACTGTCGCATCTCTGTGACTGCTGGCTGCATTCAAACTGTGTACGTTGGCATGCGTTTGGGTGTAATTTTACATTTTGTCAGTACATGAAACAGACAAAGGAGGTCTGGTGTTGGAGTTTAGCTCGAAGGAAAATAAATATTCATGTAAAAGACGCACTGCACTGTCCTCCAATCAACAGATATGTTCCTGGTATTCATGGTTGACTGAAAGTACAGTAAGGATTAGCCGACACATTTCATATACATGCATTTTCCTGAATAGCAAAAGGCACATATCCACGTACAGTCTCGAAATTACGCTTAGAAAATAGCTCCATCTGGTAACGCTGACAAAAAAATCATTGTGCAAAATCCTTATGAAGGCCTTGATTGACATTGTGCGTTTCACAAAGTGGGAGCGAGGGATGCGGCGCAATTTCAAAGCTCCTTTTCTGCCATTTGAAAACAGTAGCGAGCCTGCGAGTCAAGTTAATCATCAGTCACAGCCCCTCTCATTCACTAACAATGCCAAAGAGCCGCGCAGCACCGCTACTGACCACTTAAGACATCCACAGCTCCACAGAGCCCATTCAGCCGCAGTCAAAAAAGAAATCAAGGCTATTTTTTCCACTGTGCTTTTATGTCAAAGAGAGCAACCGAATGCGTGATTCAAGGCGGCGAGCAAGGCGTCGGAAAAGCAGCTGGCACTCGACGGCATGAAAGCCTCGGCAATTCATTCCTTCTACTCCCTCTCAGACAAGAACATAATACGCAGCATTATTACGGAGTATGGTTGTAGACGAGGGGCGAAACACTCTCAAAGACCCATTGTGATTGCCAGTCGCGCCTCGTTTACTTTCAGCCGGATTTGCGAGGCGTCAGCTTGTGCCGCGTTTTTTTTTTTTGTGCATGGAAATGAAAAGTGAATAAGAAAACAGTGAATGCTAAATCACTCGATAATGCCTGTAAACGGTTTTTTCTTAAGCTGGTTGGGGTTAAATGAAGATTTATTGAGAGTGATTTTTCGACTGATTTATGAAGAAATGGAGCTGAATCAGTTGGGAAATTAAAGGTGGAAGGCGACACACACACACACACACACGCACGCACACACAGACCAACAGTATCTGAAACACAACTGCGGTCGACCCAGATTCCTAAATGCTGCTGAGGTGAATCAGGCAGGAGGATTCTCTTCCCTCTGTGATGATCCTGTATGAACCAGCGTCTGAAAGGGGTTATGTCCCCTAAAGCTGTGAAGTAAATGAATCAGGCCTCAGCCACATGCTGCAGTGTGTTTCAGCACGCCTGTGCTCTTACATGTACATCCACACTGTTGTAGCAGGGACACGGGGGCGCACACGTGTCGGGGCGCTGCTGTGGGCTCTGAGTGTTCGTGTCGCGTTTTGACTTTGGGAAATAATGGCGGCCGGCTCCTGGAGAGATTTCCTGATCACTAACGTTAACTTAAGCTGCGTCGCCTGGTTCAGAACGAGCTGCTCTTCCTCTATTTTAAGCACGGGCAGAGGAATAACTTACTACTTCTTGTCCGTTTTTATATTTAACTTTATCCCCTACTTCAGGTTAGGTAGTTGCATAGCAACAAGCCTGAAGTAATGCTCCTCGCACCCTGCGAATTCTTGCTCTCTTTTATCATGAACGTTCACAGCTGCTCTTTACGTTTGATCAGGAGAAAGCTGCACCCTATGTGGTCACAGTTATGCATCTCATACAGTTACATTATTACAGGAGCAAATGCGACGTGAGAGAATGCGTCATTTTCCTGCAGAAGAAACGCACTTCTTAATTCTCAGAGAATAAGTGAGACATATGGATTTTGCACAGCTCATACATTAGTTACTCTGTTGCTTGAATTCTATATTAGTGTGCAGTAAATCACCATAAACGCTATAGCAGTGTTAAACGAGGGTTTGAATGTGTAATTGTCTCCTGCTGGTTCTCGTTTAGACACATACGTTAAGCTGACCTTACTGAACTCCATGGGCCACGAGATGTCCAAGTGTAAGACATCCATCTGTCGAGGTCAACCCAACCCCACCTACAAGGAGACCTTTATCTTCCAGGTAGCTCTTTTCCAGCTATCTGATGTCACGCTCATCCTCTCCGTCTACAACAAGCGCAGCATGAAGCGCAAGGAGATGATCGGCTGGATTTCGCTCGGCCTCAACAGCTCAGGAGAGGAGGAGCTCACCCACTGGACTCAGATGAAAGAGTCCAAAGGACAGCAGGTCTGCCGCTGGCACAGTCTGTTAGAGTCCTAACAGAGACGGGGAGCGTGAACGTAAAGAAAGTCGGCGAGGAGAACCGCACCCAGCTGCTCCGTTCAGCCCGGGGGGAACGTGACAGACACCCAAGTGTGACTGTAGGAACCAGGGTGGATGGGGGTCGGCTAAGAGGAGCAGAACCTCAGATGTTCAGTTTGGCATTTTAAAGGCAAAGTCTCTAAACCCGCTCGCAGTCCCACCGGATGTCTGTCATTTTAGCTGGTTTCTAAAGTGGAAATCCCCGAGATTCAAATGTCTGACGTTGCCTCCATCGACGGTGCTAAGCGATCACTGCTGTGAGGTTTCTGCACGGCTCATCCCAGAGATCATGTTTCATTCAGTGGCGCCGGGCCTTTTTCCACCGTGTGTCTGGTAATGAACTTTGAGTCGGAGGTTGCTCAGCCTGTTCAGCACACAAGCGCAACCTACAGAAGCTCGACTGAGACGTGTCTCGGTTTGAAATAGGATAATCTTCCAAGCCCAGGCAAACACGGCACCATGTTGAACCCAAAGTCATAAACCTGCATACCCACACAGGCCTTTTCACTCATTTTGGTTGATATCTCCTCACGACTATGCGGGCGTGTGCTTGATTCACATCTTCTGACTCCTGATAGGTTTGTTCCACCTGTTGAGTTTGGTGACTCTGCACAAGTTCAGCCTGAACGTAATCCAATCAGCCAAAGCATCTGAGGAGGCAACATCTCTGAATCTATGAGAGTGTTTGTTCAGAAGCCAGAATCGGCTTTGTTTTGCCATAACAACCCAACCAATCTCACAGCAGGAGTTCACCTTAGTATCACTAACTCATACTAACTACCTAGTTCTTTTATTAATCAGATTTTAAGTACTAATGTTGCTGCTAAAACTTTCACACCCATCAAGTCAGGTAAATGTAGGTGTCGGTTTTCATGAACTGGTCACAAGTCAGATCTCTGTCATCATATGTAGACATCGTCAAGATGCTTTGCCAAAGCTAGTAACCCCGCTAGCTACGTTTACATGCACACAGTAACCTGGCTAAGGTCATGTTAATCTCCTTCACACGTAGTTCTTCTCGTATCCGTTCGACTCGACCGGCCCCTGCCTCATGCGTGTCTTCGGCCCCTGACACGCTCGTATCCCTCGGTCTGTAAAAACGTTTGTGGAACCGTTTGCGGCCATCTAAATTTTTTCACGATATCCATCTCTTCTAAGATCTGTATCGAGAGGGCGGCGTCTTTCTTTTTGAGTTGGCTCACGTCCGACGAGTCTAGCTGCTACGACAGCTTTGGCTAACTGCTCGCGACCTGACTAGCAAGCTGAAAGTAACATTTTACAAATGGTAATTGTGGCGGGGCAAAGGTTAATGTTTATGCTGGAAGTTGTCGCGGAATTTATGGTATTGGAAAGTGCCACAAACGGTCACGCAAACTGTGTCCGTGTCCATTTGCACCCTGAATAATTCGGCCAATGTCAGCCCGGACCACCGGACTAGCTTAGCCTGGTTAAGTCCTCGGTCAGGCAAACGCCGGACCGTTGCTGTGCATGTAAACGTCGCTAACGAGTCCGAAACACATTCGTTGTAGTTAGGTGTTGCGATCAGACGTATGCAGGCATCTCTGGGGATGGAGGCACGCTGAACGATATTTGAAGGCTTCATTCCGTCTGGATGAGCTCTCAGTAAACCTCTCGTCGTTTGAACCTCAAATCAAGTCAACAAAGATGGTTTTCAGTCGTGATCCAGTAATGTCAGAGACTTCTACAAAACATTAGACTAAGCGTTGATAGACTGAGATATGTTAGATGTAGAAACGTGTGGTAGTTAGTTTGATGGTTGCGTGATCTTTGCTTTCTAACCGCTGTTCAAGAGTCGCACAGGACACGATGGAGGACACTCGTGCATGGGTTCAATACAACAACTTGGATGCAACACTGCAGTAAACAATCAGGGTGCTATAGCTGCACGCTGTGGCCGCACACACACACACACAATCCCCTCGCCTTACGTTTTCGGTCAGCTCAACGACGCACCACCAAAGCACATTACAGACCTTGCACGCATCATCGCGGGAAGCACATCCAGTCCAGCACCGCTCCACCTCAGTGACGGGATGTAAATGAAACTTTGAGAAATGAAACGTGTCCGCCGGAGCCACGGCGCTGATGAATGTGTGTGCGCGGGGGGGAAGTGGTCGCGTTTCAGCCGTGGCCGCTTTCTCATTTGCAGACAACAGAAGATTCATATACTCTTTACTGTGCCTGTGGTTGTGGTGAAAGCTAGCCTTGTGCAGTGATTACCAATTGGATGTGTGTGTGTATGTGTGTCTGGGTGTGTGTGTGTATGTGTGTGTGGTAGCTGGAGAGGTGCAGTAAAGAGGGGGGTGGGGGGTTGTGATATAGGTAGTTGCATTTTTTTTGTTTTTTGTTGTGTGTGACAATTCCTGAATTTAACCGTTTATAGAAACGTAACTCACTTCTTGATTGTTTTGCCTCACACTTTATATAAATGTTTTAATATATATTTTTGTATCACAAATAGGTGAGAATGTGTCAAATAGTGGATCAAATATTAACCCTTTCTGTGAGCAATACTGTTCTGGATTGCTGCTTGGTTGATTTTTAAGAGACAGTAACACAAATATGAGAGCGACAGAGCGATGACTTGGGTTCGGCCGGCGTTGGAAAAAATAAAAAAGAGAGATTTTAACAACAAACTCTTCATATTTTGTCGTTATTCTCTTGACATTTTGCTTTTTTCTCTGAATACCATAATATTTGGCCTTGTTACTCAAAACACCACAACTTCATTCTTGTAATAATTCAACTTTCAATTTTCTCTGAACCTTCCCACTTTATTCCCATAATCTCTCTCTTTTCCATGTTTTCCAGCCGCGGCCCCTGATGCCGCGTGTAGAACCCATCAGCTCAGATCAGTCTGTTCACACTTTTGAACTCTGACGCTTTAAACGGTGTGAAGCGGATGCACAGCTTTACAGCACAACTTTGAAACACACCTTGTGAAAGACGGTTTGGCAGTAAGATCACACTTCACACACTTCCTCTCTCTCTCTCTCTTTCTCTCTCTCGACCAACAGACATCATCATCTGATAGAAGAATCATCCCTCTGCTCCCTGAGGACAGTGTTTGCGAGCAGAGGAGTGAATCTTCTATCTTGTTTATCACTGATAAACACACAGAAACACATCGTATAGATTTTATTCAGACCGGCATTAAAATACAAATCCACTCTCGGATCCTCTCGCGCTACTAAATGCTTTTTAATCCAATTTTTTATCCGCTGGTTTTACTTCGGCAAGTGAATCATTCTATTTCCCAGGATGCTTTTTTGAGGAGTGTACAGGAATATAAATAACTTTAAGGTGTGATAATTTATCAGTGGGTGTGTGCGATGGCAGCCACGCTCCACAGCCAAGGAGAGATTGGTTTCTCTGCCTCTTCTGCTGTGAATTTCCCCCCCTGAATGATTGGAGAACTTTGGTGCAGTGAAAAACAAGAGTTTGCTCTTCTGGTTCATTGTCGTTGTGCCAGAAGTATCTCAAAGTGATCCTGCATCATCTGTATTAAGCCAGTTATACACGAGCAGCAAGACGGGCCAAGAAAGTAGCTCCTTAAATGGTGTTAACGTATTTAAAAGTGGATTTTCTTTAAAAAATTGGCATTTCTCACATCGCAAGAAACTCCTTCACCGTCTGCTCACTGAAAATAAAATCTAACAGTAGAAAATGAACTGAAAATCCTCCCAAAATACTCAGGCAGCACGTATCCTCAGAGCAACACAGATTTGGTTCTTCACAGCATAGAACGCGTGGCTCACTTATTGAATGTCAGACCAGGTCTTACTGCCAAATGAAAGCGATAATCTCGTCGCTCTTTGAATCTTTGGCAATTCTTTCACAAGACGCGTTCCCACACTTTGAAACCATATTTATGCTTTGCAGTATTGCTTCTTTAGCTTTCATTCCTTTGCACATGAAGAATGTTCTAGCGGTGGTTTGGTGTTTTAAGAAATGTAATGATTTCATTTTTATGTACGTATTCTTATTTATTAATTTAGAAACAACCTATGCCACTGACGGCATCGGTGCCTTACTGTTTTTCACTCAGCAACCTTGTGTCACCGTGTCTTACTGTACGGTACTCGTAAATGTACTTTTCTTCTGTACTTCAGGTTGAGTTGGATTTGTAAAAGGCACTTACACAAACGGATTTATGATGAAGAGAATTTATATGTGAAGTTATTATTGTTTTAAAAAAAGAGATGAAAAAAAAACACTAGTGTTGTTGGAGCATTTTTTTCCCATCTGATTCATAAGAGAGATTACTTTGGTGTGTGTGTGTGATTACTTTTTTTTTTAGAACTGGGACTTGGAGCTTGAAGGATCACCAAAAATGGCTTGCTCGGCATTGTTACAAAACAACCAACAGGTGGAGCAAGTATTGCATTTTGTTGCTTCTTTGATTCAAAAAGGTACAAATTTCAGCCTCAACAACAATCTCGCAACCTATAGGAATAATAAAGATTCACATCTGTCTTAGTAAATGTCAAAATACATGTTCTGCACCATCATCCATAATCTATAGGAATCCATATTAGTGCTGGGAATGTATTATCTCTGAAAGCAGGTTGCCTTCGGCCATAATTTGATATGGTTTTGACTTGTGCAGTGTTGGCTGACTGTTGAAAATGAAACGTCTTGTCTGCTTCATTAGGACATGAATTTAGTTGTTAAAGTAATATAAGTATTCAAGGACAACACAGCAAATACGTTTTGTGGAATAGCGGGATACCTGGACGAGGATGATGATGGATAAACTGATTTTATGTATAGAAATGAAAAATAGAGAACATGTAATGTCACCGGGTTAAAGTGAGGCATCCACCTTGCCCCAAGTGAATCCAAATGTGAGGATCAGTGCAGGATCAGTGTTTCATCTTAGTTGATCTCAGTAACTTTCAACACCATTCCTCCTTTGCCTCCATAATTTCAGTCAAAACAAATGGATGTTGTAAATTTTGTTAAAGAAATCACATGCAGGGATCTCGCTTTGGCACAAGGTTCACTGATTTGACGCCCCTGCATTGTGCGATCTTCAGGTGTATTTTTAGCTCTTGCATTAAAAAAAACAAAACGATCATGGGAGTGCAAAGAGGGAGAAAGTAAGAACAGACACATATGGTTTTTACAATAAACTGAGTTCTTCAGCACATTCCACAGCTGAACACAGAACAAAGTGCTTAGAAGAGAAAAGCTGGAAAATAAGATTCAGTGGCTGCTGCTGCTGAATCAAAGGGGGAAATGCATAACAGATGAGGGGGGCCTGCTCCCTCCCCTCTTTGTCGGTCACATCCCTGCAGAGAGCAGATCTCCAACACAAGCAGTCTGAAAAGTGTTAGTCTGCCTTCAAGTGCTGTCGGAAATGTCACCGCAGCCAGTGCAGTGCCCATACATGGCCTGAACAAAGTACAAAGGAGGTGGAGATCCTGGAGGCTATGGAAGACAAACTGGACTGCAAAATGCACTTATTGATAGTCTGTCATGAGATAAATATTCCTCCTGCTTGTTTAATTCAGGGCAAATAATTATGATAATTGAAAAAATCTGCACAGAGATTTGAATGGGGTCCTCCCCGGCCCCACCCTTCCATTAAGTTTTGTCAAAATTGGTTCCACTTTTTGAGTAATCCTGCGGATATACAAACAGACACAGATGAAAGCACAAAATGATGGAATAACTTAATAATATGAATTAAAGTCCAATATATTCAGTAGTGGGCCATCATAAACTACCCTCTTATTATAAAGTGGGACATGGATACTAAATGACATTCAGATCATCACATACTGTTCCCAGTCCTCATTGAGACCCTTATTTATCTCATTTCTTTTGCTTCCATTCTTTTCAATATAAACCAATGACTTTAAGTATCAGTGTGACACAGAGCGATGCAATGTTGTGATCATGTAATTACACTGGACCACTGAAGGATGATGTCTAAACAAACAGTGGCCACATCAACTCAGAAACTCCATGAACACACCAGTTACTATAATGTTTTATCGTTTTATCGCTCAACTTTTGCTCCAAAATGCAATTCTTACTCGAAAGAATACAATTAATTTTTAAAATCTTTCTTATTAGAATTAATTGGTTATACAATTCGTTATCCTCTGTCCAGTCAATCATTTTTTTGATAGTAAGAATCCAACAGCATTCAGTTCAGTTCACTTTGCATTAATTTAAAATTAAATTCAAAATGAGATTCTTTTTATTAATCTTATTGGTCAGAATCACATTTTTACTTGGAAGAGTCACAGTTACTCGTAAGAATTGAATCGCTGCTAGTCGCGCTGGACGTCTAGAAGATCAAACCGGCTCACTACAAATAGCATCGTTTAACAGTGGGAGTGCCGAAGTGTCCGAGCAGCACTTGAACTCAGCAGCAGCAGTTGACTGGAGGGATGAAGCTCCGACGCTGCTGTCGTTTTCTCCGC
>OMOW01101471.1:0-10042 GCA_900312555.1 Lamprogrammus exutus
ATGATGATTATCGGGTAGAAATTTGTCAAATGAATTAACTGTAATATGTATCTCTGTTTGATGACAAGACAAGCAAACTGCTAAATTTGAAAGTTGCATAAAGTACTAATAACCTCCATTGTAAAAATCCATTGTATTTCATCTTTTAAAATATTGATTGATTGGAATTATTATTGATTTTTACCTCTACTGTATGTATTTCTTTTTTATAACTTTTTAAAATAAAGTGTCAGAAATAAAGGGACGTAACTGCAGTTCACACCTGAGGTAGCCTGAACTGAATCTGTTTCAGGGAGAAATAGTTTGTGTTCGAAGAGGAATAAAATACATTTAATTGATTTATTTGGTAAACTTTTGTCCCACGTACATTTAAGCAATTATTGCATAAGTCTGTGGATTTTCCATGGATTGCAGTCGTACTCGTGATCAGAATGATCAACAACATGTTGCATGACACAATGCATTTTTGTCATTGTTCTGTCTTAATTCCACGGGTACAGTGTCAAGAAAAAGTGGAATTTTGAATTTCTTTGATTTCTGCTAATTTGCTTCTAATTTGAGGCAGACGTTTCAGTCAACGAAACACATCAACAACAAAATGATGTAAAAAGAAAGAAGATGCATGTTTTGGAATGACCGAGGCAGAGCCCAGACCTGATTCTGTGTGGAATGACCTGAGGAGGGGCTGTTCATGCAAGAATCCCCCAAAAATTGATGATAACACTTAAACGATTGATCATTGAAGAATAATTAATAAGAATAAAAGTACAATACATTGTGCGTCATTACTTTAGACAAATTATATGTTTCTGTTTCATGAGTATCCCGGGTGATGATGTTATTGGAATTCCAAACATTCCAACACCATCTTGTTGCCTCCGTATCGTTGAAATGGGACGGTGACAATTCCAACATGAGACAATGGTTGAGACAAAGATCCAGTTCTTGAGATGATTGGTTGACCCAGGTGCACTGATTGCTCTTTTAACAAATTAATCACACCTTGGCCAGGTGATTAGTGTGTGTATTTATAGGGGAAGTGTGCCCCTTCACCTGATGAAGATAAAATGGATGAAAAACATAATAGATGTGCTTTGTTTTCAGGATTTAGCTCCTTAATCTCTGGTGCGTTAAGCATTTAGATTACAAGGTTGTCTGGTCGTTGGGTTATCATCTCTTTCCACAGATAGAATCCTTTCACTCCTTCCACCTCCAAACATTTCCCATTGTGAAATCCACACATCATGCAGACTTATTATACTTTGATTAACTTATTTAATGCATGGGTTTTGGGTAAATTAGTTTAAAAATGAAAGTTACAGCAGTTTTTGAGCACAACATAAAAACAGGAATGGAGCATATTTTGTATCAAATGTGCATTTTGTGATTCAGATCTGAAAGCACAATTTCAGATGATGATTTGTGATCATTTTGACAACACTGGCCATCATAGCGGCAGACTAAATGAGTAATGGGATAAAGTCACAGAATTTGAAATGTTCACCTCATCACAAAAAGGTCATCAGGAAAGAAAAACCTTAGTGCCATTACCGTTTACATCCACTAGGTGACATCAGAGACATGAGCTGACATTTCAGTTTCACAGCTGCAGAAAACTCTAGAAACGTTATTGCATAAACCTTTGGATGGAATGAATACCACAGCTGCACATTCACAACTCCTCTCTGCCCTGCACAAAACACAAACATGCATTCAAACCACTTCATAGAGATATAAATCCTTTATTCAACATTATAAATTACAAACAGAAGGTCTGTCTTGTGTGCTTGAATAAAAAAAGTTTTTGTATTCCTTTAACGTGGTGGATAAAACTGGCGTTATGTTTTCATATAGTGCTTTAATAGATCTGTATTTCACATTGAAACATCGATTGGAATGGAAATCTGGACTTGTTTGCTGATTGTGGTTATTTCCTGGCCCTGACATTTGACATTTGTGTGAGGTTAGCAGGGTTGGCTTTGGATGCTGGCTAATAATCTGTGATGTGGGGCTTTGTATGTAGCTGTGAATACACCAGGTTGCAAGGTACCACGTCCGTCTTCATCCACTTGACCCATGATAATGTAGTTTTCACCTGTAAGAGAAATGAAATGATCATCATCACATTTTTCAGTAAATCTGAATCTTTTAAGTTGTTTGTTTGTGTGTGTGTGTGTGGGTTTAATTCCAAGAAGTCGGTACCTCTGCGGAGCAACGGGCACTTCTTGCACTGCGACTGCAGCTTGACCGACATGGCCTCGCCAAGTTGGGTGATGGTCAGTCGTCCTGCTTTGTAGGCTTTAATCAGGGAGACGTTTATATTGACGGTCCCCCGAGGCCCAGGGGACAAAGAGGTCACCTTCCCGGTTATCACTGGAAAACACAGAAGGTTCATTTTGTTATTGAACATGCTGTAATGTTACTTGGGTGTGAATCACATATGTGAACAGGAGTGACTCACCGAATTCACTGGCGCAGAAGCTGCTCTTGATAGTTCCATCTCTTTTACACGCTTTGGCACACAGTGGATTAACAGGGACTAAAACACAAAGCACACAGAGATAGCACGATGGAAACACCTACTGTACAGACACACACAGACACAAACAAATACAACACTTTACTCACCCGGCCTCTTTCCGGGTCTTGTGACTGCAACCCTCCTGTCCTGTCCTGTGGTGCCTGGCACGCGGCTTCGCGTCGGCTTGACCGGTTTGGCTCTTTGTGTCGGCTCTGGGGCAGGTGGAGGTGGAGATTTGGTTGTGGGGACGGGTGGCTTTGGCGTGACTGCGGGACGTTCAGGTACTAAAGGTTTGATGGGGACAGTCCTCACATCAGGTCCGGAGTCGACTGATGTTATCTGAGAACCCTGTGGAACACTGGTGTAGTGGGCCAGGAAACCGTCTAAAGTCACACTGAGGTCAGAGACGAACTGGACCAGTAGCACGTTGCCATTGGTGATGATGGGGCTGTGAGACGCCCAGGAGAGAGGGTGAGGTGGTGTGACGTTAGGCTCAGGTCATTTAAAACTACAGCACCATTTTATAATACGACATGCTGCAACACAAATAAACTTTTGGGTTGCTAAAAACAATTATTTTAAAGAATCAGAAGTTATTAGTAGCAGGTCTACAGCAAGTAGAAGATGACCTGATTAGAACCAAACTGAGTCAGTTTTAGAGAGTTAAAGAAACCCTTATTAAAAATGAATGCATAAAACTGCTGTAAATGTCAATATCAGCAACCACAGATGAATCTGTCCCTTACTGCTGCCATACTCACTCTGGGGCCCGATCGCCACAGTATCGTCCAATCAGACGAGAGTCATCTTTCTCTCCACCATTAAAGAATGCCACGTAATCGAACCGGCAATAGCTGTCGGCCTCCAAGACGAACTTTTCAAACCTCACCTGAATTGCCTAGAAGCCAAACATAAAACAGAAATATTGAGTCAAATGAGCATTTGAACGGCTGCACTCTGGTTTTGTGTGGCAATGGTTTGCGTGTTTGGAGTGAGTGTGCAGCAGCAGCAGACCATATCAGGCTCCACGGTGATGAGCCAGGAGCAGCTGGTCCCTGGTGGGTATTTCTTGTTTGGCCAGTTGGGCGTCTTTATCTCTCCCTGGGACTTTGTCAGCTTCCCTCCACAGAACTGATGGTCTAAAACATGTCAAACACACTGTGTAAGGAGGATGATGGAAGACATCTGTCAGGTGTATTTTGAAAAAGGACCACGTACCATCAACGTAGGGTTTAGCTCCGCTGAAATAGGCCACAAACCCTCTACCCTGTGTCTCTCCATCAGACACCATCTGGAGCATCATGGTGTTGGTGGTGGAAATAAGAGCGCCGGGCCGGAAAGTCCCACAAAAGCGACCCAGTTTTTGCACCAGGCTGGAATGGCCGTTGTAAACATCCAGATAGTCATAGCGGCATTGTGAGTCAGCCTCCATGTCAAAAATGCGGAAAGAGAGCATGACCACGTTTCCTTCTGGGACCTGAAAATCCAAGCGAAACCCACAGGTCACAGGGTGAAAGAGTGAATAAGGACGTAGTCAGGATTCAGTTATGTATGCGGGGTGAGTGACTCACGGTGATGCGCCAGGTGCATTTGCTGTTGGCTTTGTAGAAGCTTGGAAAATCTTCACTGGCAACGAAGCCAGAGTCAGCAACCAGGTCCCCTCCACAGAGGAACACAGGCCTGAAATCCACAAGTGCAGGAGGAAGGGAATTTAGCCAGAGAGCATTAAATTTATGATAGAGTTTAATGAGAGCATACAGGAATTTAAGGCTCTCACAGCACCACAGATACAAGCGTTTAGCTCATTTCCTTTCACAGATTGTGTGTAAACAGTGACTCAACTCAGAGGTTTTACAGAATAAACTGTAGAAAGTGAGCGTACAGCAGATAAATAACTGCATTATCAGAACACAAACAGGCTAACTTGGTAGTTATTTTCATTTGATAGCCCCAGTTGGTATCAGACGTAACTGACAGATTAAGAGGAAATTTAGACCGAAAACTATCAACTTCTTCAGTCTTTAGGGTCTTGAACATGAGTTGAGGATGAGTCATTAACTTACTTGAACCCATTTACCCTTATGTTCTGTGAATGAAATATGGCCTAAAATAGATGTGAGGTCAAACTTCTGAGCACAAGCCATTTACGAAGTGACAATAATGTGTTGTGGAAGAACATGGATGCTATGAAATCGTGTGTAGGTATTGGTTGTTTGTATCAGTGTTGATTTGGGGATCAGAGGATAAAAATCTCAGGTTTCAGGTGCAGGGATTTGGGTTCAATTTTAGGATTGGGATGAATGAAAAGTTTAGCTTGACCGGAATCTGTTGAGATGAGCAAATAATGAAAGTAACAATCTGTGACAAGTTTTCACAACCTGATTGTTGAATAATAACATTAGGTAACTCAGAGATTTGTACTGTATGGTGACAAGATCCCATCCCAATACTTTTGAAGACGCAGAAATTAAAAAGAAGTTGCATGATAGGCAATATGGATGATTTACAGCTGACAGACAATTTCAACATCATAGTTACTGTACTGCATCGTGTAATAAATCCTCAAAGTTCATTCAATAGAATGGAAAATTCCATGGAACATTGCCTATATGCTTGTGGGCTGGGGAAAATATGTCTGTCAATATTATTAAGTGATTATTTATTGGTATTCTACAGTTTGTTGGCAGTTGTGATAAAATGCACAAATGTGTACTCACATGATCCAGATACGACTAGAAAGGACAGAAAATAAATCTGCAAAGATCATTTAAAGTCCTGGGAATGTCTGACAATATCATTAAGCCGGTAAAGTGAGATGATGTTAAAATATTCGTACTTCTTCCCCGTTTCTTAAGAAAATATATACTTGGAGACAGAAGGCAACAGTCAAATTCAGGACAACATAACAAAATCCCACTGGAAAAACAAACTCGGTCACAAAACAGGAAGTGAGACAGAAGAACCCCAGCAAAGCCAGACTCTCTAATGTTTAGTGCCAAGATGATCTGAGCCAAGCTGCTCTGATTCGACCCCACAAAGCACCGAAAAAGCATTAACATCTGTGGCAGCTCAACCACTGCAGACACAGCCTCACATCATGAGCCAAAACCCAAAATGGACAAATTTGTGCCCAAACAAACACTGAAGTGGAAAGAATTTACTTAAAGAGACAGGAAAGAATTCTGAGCATGCATTTGGACCTCAAAGGTGCAGGCTCACATGACCTGAATTACTCTTTTTGTTAAAAAGGCAAAACACTCATCGATGATCATATTCTCACCCAGTCACTTGTATGGCGTTGATTCATCTAAAGAGGTTAGACATATATTTTCCAAGCATTGTGGTCTCACCTGGTGTAGTTTGTTTGGTCTTGCTGAGTCCATACCCGTCCCAAATTCAGACACAGGAGCAGAGAGAGACCCCAAATGCAGCCCACATGCACCATGATGCAGCGAGCAAGAAGACTGTAACAGAAAGGGGAGATGGCAGCAGGAGGCAAGAGGTGAACGATGAGGGGGAGGAGGCTGCCTGGGGTGGGCGGAGAGAATGAATGACTGGAAGAGGAGAATTGGGGGGTGGGGGGGAATGAGGAGTTCAGACATGGATTAAAAAAAAGACAAACAGAGATGCTGACAAGGACAGTTAGAAGGACCCGTGGGTGGGGAGGATGACGTGAGTGGGAGGGGAGGGAAGGAAAAGGCCTTAATTAGAGCCAGATGTTCGCTCTGTAATAACCCTGGTTTAATATAACAGAGGGGCATCGAGGAGTAGAGGGCAGAGGCAGGGAGGAATGGGCGGTGGGAGAAGCTCACAAGACTGAAGTAAACAAAAGTCTGCAGTAGAATTTACTCTGGTATCAAAAGTAAAAGTTTGACGTCGTGCAGAATATTTCCCGTCAGTGTTTTTATCTGAAAGACTCCAGGCGCAAGCTTCTTCACGCAGTTAAAAACTCAGCAATCACCAATTTTGGAGTGAAGAAAAAAAGGAGGGGGGAAAAGGCTAAATTAGGAGTATGAGGTTAAGGCGAAAACAAATTATATACTACATGTTTACTAAACTTTTTCGGAGAACATCAAAAATACATTGTTATCAAGCTAAGGAAAAGCCTGATACTTTTTTACTTAACTATAACTGTTTTATGATCTTATGTGATATCTTAATCTAGAAACTGCAAACCAGTAGCTAATTGTAGTTGATACACAGTGTAATAACCCCCCTCTGAAATGTAGTGGCGTAAAAGTAGAAAGTAGCACAAATTGGAAATATGCGAGTAAATGTACTTCCTCTCTACCCCTGAAATGAATAAGTGACAAGCTGTGACCGAGGCTTTCTGTTCATGAAAGCACTTGTGTGTTTTGACAGCAAGTGTTTCTCTTTATATAAATTTCAGTTATTATTATTATTATTACGGCTCTTGACAGGTTATCTTGAAAAGAACCTCTAAAATTGGATTGTATAGTCCACACGTCTCTCGTCCGTGCTCGGTCTGGCTGATCATTACGAGTGCACAGGTGGAGACAAAGCCCGAGGCTCTACGGGCTGTAACACTCAACAAGCGAGGCCATAAATCTCTACATTCCACAGCAAACCGGGGTCCTTTAATTAACCAAGCTGAATTTGATCACATTATTGCTGTTCTGATGTACACTACACAACAAAACATTCACAAGAAGCTCCAGTAGGATTTAACAAGAACGTATCCCTGCTATTATAAAACTTATGATCCCTTTCCTCTCACCGTATTTCCCTAAGCCCCAGAGGCTCCTCAGGCTCCCTAACATCTGAACCTGAAAGAGTCTTTATGCCCCTGCTATCCAGCAAGGCAAGAATAACACACCAGAAGGGAGGGGGGGGGTATTCTCTCTCAGCTGAGGTTTTCTGATGAGCTAACCCTTTGGCCTACATTACAGAGGCCTTCAGGGAGAGGATCAACAATACTATAAAATCAGCAACATTTGGGGACTTCAGATCTGTGACACCTTGATCAAAGTCGGCAGCAAGTGGGATGGACAGCTCATAAGTGCACATATGTTGCCAATTTTACAAAGAGGGATTTTGACTGTAGTCACAAGTGGCCTGTGACTGAAAATGATTTTTCTCCTTCAGGTGTTGCAGCTTGCTTGAATTAGCATTTCTGTCACAGGTTAAGACTTGAAAACATATAAGATGGTTGTGGTGCTCGTGCTGTGCTGGAGAAATGAGCATTCCCTGGCCCTGCTGTGCTTTGTTTGTGTTAAACTAAAGCCCTGATAAGAGGCAGCACAAGAAGGAATGCGATGACGTGACGTGCCTGCTGGGGGGCGGAAGGAGTCGTAACTCTGCGCAACTCTACGGCCATTGCCATTATGTGTGGGAGTAAGAATGACCTTTAAACTTTAGCGGGAATCTAAGCCAGTGATGTAGGGTTCTGCAAGGATCCTTCAAGTTGCATATGCATTCCTATTGGAGAGTCAAAGTGAAGCGCAGTGGGGGAGTGTATGAGTAGTGAGAGGGAGAGAAGAATGGTGAGAGAGGGGAGGGTTTGAGGAAATGGAGAAAATAGAAGACATACTTAAAACGATCTGTCATCTGAAAGAAAGAAAATCACAGTTTTGCTGAACAAAGCTACTCTTGAATGCACCCTGACACATACACGCATACTTATCTCTGAGATTTATTAGGATGTGTGACACATGTAATCATGTAAGAGGGAGTTGGAGATGTGGAAAACAGAAATCATAACTGCCCTCCCACTTTCATCCAGTTGTGCAACTCCATCTGAGAAGGCGACGGACTGAAAAGGAGGATTTCATAACAATCACAGACGATCAGTCTCACAACAATATACCAATGGTAGAGTAAGCGGCTTTACACATGGCCTCAGAAATAAATAAAAGCACATGCACGATAAAGATTTGATTACAAACAAATGTCCTGCTCAGAGAAAGCTGAAACAGACCAGGCCGAACTGTAAGCACAATTCATTTGTCTTTTTTGCCATGACACTGAATGGACAGTTGTGTACTACTCATTCCACTACAAGCTTAATTTCAATTATAAGCCATTTAAAAGTTGAAAAGGTTTTTTCAGGCAACATAAATTAAATTTAGAAGGCAGATATACAAGCTGTAATCGAATCTCTTCACCTATGGCCACATGTATTTTCTGTTGTTAAACAGTCTTTGGGGAAATACACTCCAAATACAAAGAAGATGACACTGTGGAAGAAGTTTGAACTTTGAAGTAAAGCGTGAACGAGGAGTTGCTTTGAGTGACTATCCTGCCAAGTTTTATGTCCTCAGTGGCTTGGAGAACTGACCACATTTGGAATTGTTCATGAAGATTCATGTCAAGCTTTCTATATAATTTTCATTCATGTATCTGCATATCCCACTCACATATTTCTCTTCAAACATGGATTATTTTAAATATTGTAACTGCAACATAATAACCATCAATATGGCCGTTAATAGATAAGATGTTCGCCTTGTCAAATGTTAGTATACTGCAAATAATAATTAGCTCATTCTGGTGTACAATAACTTACATCAGGTATCATCTGCTTGTATATATTTCACTGTAATGGACATACAGGGAAATGCCTGGAATGACACAAGGACGCTCATTATGCAAGGAGAAACCGTTAGGCCTTTTTGAACATATATGTTTTTGACATGTATTTCTTTTATAAACACTGACAGACAGTTAGACTGCAATATGACTTAGTGTTTTTGTCTTGGCGACCCCTGGTGGTTAAAAATGAAACTGCATCTCGGGAGGAGCAGCTGTACCGTCGCCGCTTCATTCAGCTTCTGTTCCTCTACCAGTTTAATATCACGCTTTCATCAAATAAGACATTTTACCGCATGTATTGTTTTTCCACAGAATTTCACCAGAACGCATTGTTGGTGTGGAGGCAGTTGCAATGTGAAGTGTACGCAAAAAAATAACAGGAAATGGAGAGACCTCTGTCTGCTGCTCCTCATCAAGCACAAGAAAATCACAGGATAAAACGTTGATTTGGAACAGATTTCGTGTTGAGTAACATATTCTTCATTGCTGTCATCTGTGTAGAGTGTCTGTGTAATATTTATTATAGAGGGGAAAGAAAAATAATCAGAAAAGACGATCAGGTTTAATTTTACCCGCAGCTTGTACTTCAAAGTAAATTCGCTCTGCAGCGACACACACTGGTCACTCCTGTCACAGCAGTTTGTGCCCTCCAAGTTGAGAAGATTCACTAAATTACTACTAATATTTAAACTACACGATGACGTCATATATATATTTAAAACAGATATATATATATATCTATATGTATAGTTTTTTAAAGCCAGCTCGAATTTTAGGGAACTCCTGCAAAATAGGACCTTTACATTTTTTTTTATATTTTATTTTTTAATTCTGGTTTTACTGTATTAATAGGTGAAATGTAGGCATAATTCTTCTGAAGTAGTGCATTGTGTAAATTGGATAATGTTTACGTATTGACCCTCAGCGCTCAAAACCTTCTCCGTGGGATTGACAGATGTAAATGGTTTA
>OMOW01101475.1:0-12891 GCA_900312555.1 Lamprogrammus exutus
GTAAAAAGGTCCTGCACAAAGAACATTGAAAGACTGTGAATCACTTGTAATATGCCTTGTAAGAAGTTTTTGTTTGCCTGACAGTTGACATCGCAAGGGTAGAAATGTTAGGACAGTATTGTAAGTAGTTGTCCAGAAGTTCTACTACTAGATATCAAATGCACTTGATGACCCAACCTTCATAAATATCCTGCCACAAATACACAGACTTTGATGTTTAAAATCAATGTACTAAAATCAATGTACAAACCTGGGCCAAGGCCAAACATTTCTCTCCAGCTTGCCTTGGTGGAGGTAATGAATGCAGCACAGAGTTTCAGAAAAAGCCTGCATCAGTCAGGTAAACTTTAAGTTTTTTAATAACCTTTTTTCTGTCCATGAAAGATAGACCATCAGAGAACAACCCACAAAGAACAGATGATGAAATTCCATCTCCTTAAAAATAGACAAAAATATAATGAAAGAAGACGTTCCCATCTTGCAGCGACAGGTGGGGGAAAAAACGGCAAAGTAAAAGGCGACACAGAAACCAAGGTGCCAATGCCAACCGATCCTCTCAGCCTAAAGTTTTCTCTCTGACCATCTGATTTTTTACTTTTCAAATCAACATTTCCACAATGTATACAACAGCCCACAGAGGAGGAAAGAACAGAGTACATAAGCAAGGGATAAAATTACCTTTGTACAAAAATAGATTTTTTTCCAAGTGTTTTTTTTTACTTGAACATTTTACTGTCTATGCAACAGAGAAAGCAGTGATTGTGTCACAAGCTCAGCTTTTCCTGATTACACGTTTAAAACATACAACAGCCAAGCAACACATACAATTTGGAGGGTTTGAAGTCCTTTTTTTCCTTTTTGATCATTTTTGAGGTCCCATAAACAGCTGAGCGCTGGTTCTTCTGAGTTTAGAGCTGCTGCCATTCCTGCTGGTTGATTGAATTTCCAAGCCGAGCGCAAAAAACCCTCTACATTTGTGAAAATAACACCGTAAAACTCTGAGTTGATGTGGAACAGTTTGGTCTGCATGACTCGTCTCCCTCTTTCAATATTGGAAATACTCAAGGAACAGATTCGTAGATATATATTTATAAATATATACACATATACATATAAACAAAATATAGCTTTATGTTATAAAGCATTCGTGTAGTTAATCATTCGATCTGGGTGATCCTTTCTTTATCTTGTCATTAAAAACCTTCCCTCTCCGTGTTCCTACAAGGGAGTGAGCTTGTACAACATCCACTTTATGGCTTAAATTACCCGGGGTCACCAGTCACAGTAAACTAACAGCAAAACAATTAAGACGAGTCGTCAGACTAAAGAGAACAGGAGGAGAATCATTTAAAATTTGGGCATCTTATTAAGAAATAATTGATTTCATCACGAAAGCAGGCTTAAAATCGGCAACATTCTCCAAAAACAGAAACCGATAAATCTACCCAATGCAGTTGTATAGAAAAGTTTTTGACAGTGAAATTCTGGCAAGAATAAAATTTCCCTTTGCCATAAAGTTGAAAATTTACTTGCAAATTAATTATTTTTGAGACTTCTTTTATAGACTACAAAAACTGTAAACTGAGCTCAAAGCTGGCAGTCAATACTGTCACCTGGATGGTTTTGAGTAAATTGAGAAATAATAAAAGCCAATAGCTCAAACTGGAATTATTGCTACTTTTTCAGTCTCAACAAGCACAAACCAAACACTGAGGTTTCCGTCTGATCAAGATGAACATTAACATGGATGATAACGCAGTGGAAAAAGTGCCATCTTTTTGTCTGATTAAATACTTGTAGAAAATTCAAGTAACGTTGCAGTGCTGCTTTTCTTCCACTAGGGGGAAGTCACAGCTCTTCCACAGTCTCTACATCTCACTCTGTCTTGTCCAAACTCCTGTCTAAAAGCCAATGTTCCAATCGGGCCTGAAGTGTATCAAACCATTACATTGTTGGCATTTTTTTTGTCACAGATAGACAATATTTGGGCATGTGGGGATCAGTTTCAAAACGTACAAACTTTCCCCCATTACAGGCCCTCCAACATGCTGAATGTCTGAGAAACTGGTCCCACGGTTGATGTATCATTGGTTTCTTGGTAGGAGTCAACACATCAGACTAATACTTATCTCTCAGGTATAAAGGAAGCTAGAAGTATATTTTCTTCTTGATTTTTTCCTTGTATTGTAGCTCATTGGCAACTGAGCTCATCAGTAGCTATGTTTCTGTCAAACTATTTTTACTGTGAAATGACAGCGAATATCAAATGTTTTTTTTCAAAATGTGGAAAACGTTCACTTGAGTTGTAGAAATGTTCATTCAATGAAATGAAATGTGGAGAAACTCGGAAACTTGGATATATTTGCAGTCTAAATTGCATTTGCTTTTTGTGATATTTCAAATATTCACTTGGATTTTATTCAAAACCTGGATGGAAACATGGCGACTGACACATTTGGTTCAGCATTTGTTGCAGATTCTCCACTGCCAAAGGTGTTGCAATAGCTCAGAAATGCTCCACTGTGCCATAATAAACACTTAGTTGAAGGAAAAAGGGCAAATTGATCGATACAGAATGACCGTCAAAGACAAACTAAAGTCTTGGGTATTTAGTGTCTGAGGTATTTACTCCTGGCAAGAAATCATTACAATGGACCCACATCTCACATCACTGCTTTTGTCCAGTTAAAGGTATCAAATCAATTTAACCAACGATGCTTTGTTCTGTGGACAATCTTTGGAAACGCAATTGATGCATAGTTTTGCAGCAGCTGCAGCATCGAGAAAAAGGAGAAAGCAGAAAATGAGCATAAAGCATATTTATACAGAAAATGGAGACATTTCAATATTTCAGTTGGACTTGAATGACACTTGGTTTGTCCAGAGAAGTGCAGAGAGTGAGCGTGTAAACCCCCTAAGAAAGAAGAGGCTAAACTTTAGGGTGTTCCTGGGCCTAAGTCTTCCTCAGAGGTAGATTACACTCTGTGAAACAACCCAACTCCACTGTCATGAGGTTAAGTGCCAAGTAACAAACAAATAAACAAATAATGGCTCGGCTGCAATGACAAGCACTTCTCCCACATACATACTGTATACAGACTAAATGAGTCTCAGGAACTGAAAGTCTGAGGGATGGAGACCGAGGTAATTGTGCATCGCTGTCGTAAATGAAAATACCATCAATACTGTGTGTGGTTGTAACTTTCTGTACAGGTAGATACGAGGTGGTTCTAAAGCTAGAATCCTCCACGCCAAGCAGAGGGATTACTGAGTGTGGAGGTGTAAATGGTGTGCTGAAATTCACAGAAAATGACAAGCAAGGGAGGGATGAAAGGAGCTCAGAGGCCGGCGCATACGACCACGTCATGCCGTTACAGCTCTGATGGCAGTGCAATTCCCTGCGGTATCGCCTTGGATGACACCGAGCACTCGTGTTCCAAGCCATTTGAGCTGGCCGAGATCGCTTGTAAAGTTGTGACGAACGTTTCAAATAGCCCAGCAAGTTCTTTTTCTGAACCGTCGTTTGATTATCAGAACATCCAGTGATGCACGTGTAGCTTAAAGCTATTGTGAAGCTGAGACAACAACAGCGTCGTGAGAGAGCTGCACAGATTGTCCACATCGAGTTCTCCCAACTCCGATCGATCCACTGGTTTACCGAAGGGCTGAAAACTGGACTAATAAAGCGTCCTCCCCAATATTCCACAGTGCTGCTTGAATAAGACATGGTTTGATTTGTTGGCATTGGGCAGAGACCTGAGTTGAGCTCTTGCAGCCTTGTTAACAAACCTCTGAGTCCCTTGAAAACAGCTAGTGCAGGACCCGACTTGTTCACCGGAGTCGGGCAGGAACTAATGAGTTCTGGTAAGCAGACGTATCCCACCCCTCCCCCGCTGTCCCTCCATTATACAAGTCCTGAAAGACAGAGTGCTCAGGTCCAAGTCTAGGATCAGACCAGGCAGCCCGAGGCTCCTCAAGTCCAAGACGATTGTCTCGATCACGACGCTGAGTGTCCAAATGTGACATCACCACCGTTTTGAATACCTGCAAGCGTAACTGTGTGTTAGACCTGATCGTCTCTGCTTGACTTGTCATGGTTAAGAAAAGCAAAGATGAAAACAAATGGCTCAATACGTTTCTTTTATCCTCAGTCTGTCCTCATTTCAGTCCACTCATGTTGTCTGGAGATTTTCATATATATATTTCTTATTTATATATTTTTACAAGGTATAAAACAGACCCATGGACATGACAAATTCATTCTTTTGAAACACATCATAGGGATCTGAGGAGAGACGAGGGGGAGGCCCGGCGATCCTCCGTCCAAAATCGTCACGTGATCTGTCGCTTGCTGGAGAGGGGATTTACAGGACCCTGCTCCCTATCCAGGTAGGATTCAGGGAGAAGAGGAGACGGAGGACGAGGAGGAAAGGAGGAAGGGAACGAGGGCTCATCCCTGTCCACTATTATGTCATTTGATGAGGGGCTTCTAGCATCTCCATGAGGAAGGTGTCGATGGGCGTGTCGCCAATGAGCTTGAAGAAGAACAAATGCTCCAGACACTTCAGGCCGATGGAGCGCAGTGCTGGTAACCGCAGCAACAGCTTTGCAAACCTGCCAGCACACAGAGCCAAAGACAAAAAACAGCATGATACATCTGACAGAAGAGGAAGGGCGGACAGAGTAAATCACCATCAGTTTGGGATAAAACAACTTACACATCACAACACTGATTTAAACCGTAGGTATAAAACATGTACACACTTTATGGTACAGTCCACATATACATACTGTAAAAAATAATTCATTTAACTCCCAAACTTCTATCTCTATCAAGAACTATAGAATTGTAAAAATAAAGTGTCAACAAATCACTACTTAAATACAGTAAATGCTGCCTGATGAGTTTCAACTGGACCTTTACAGACGTTTACTGACATTTTTTTGCCATTCAAATGTCCTCAAAAAGAACAATGTTTAATTTATTTTTATACATTTTTAAAAATTGAAAATACGTAGTTTCATATATTTATTTTGATACATTTTTAAAAATTGAAAGTTCATTATTTTATTTATTTTTTTTATACATTTTTAAAAATTGAAAGTACATTGTTTTATTTATTTTTATACATTTTTTAAATTTGAAAGTACATTGTTTTATTTGAAAACAAATCAAAAATTGTGATTAATCAAATTGTGCTGAGAACATATAAGTTAAGATAAAACTTGTTTGTTTTAGGCTCCTATGTATTAAAAAGTATTTCCATTGCGTAATAACTGAAACAGATTGAAAATGAATTATGTACTTGATAAAATCCTAGGAGCATCACATACCAGTTTTTTTTCATATCAGTTTGTACTTGACTGTATAGTTTACATAGTTTGACTGCGCAGAGATCAGGCATCTGTGTTATATAATAAAGAGAGCAAATCCCTTGACAACAATGTGCATACAGTAGAATTCATTTGTAGTGGACTGCATCCATACCTGCCAGGCTGCTCAGGGTACTTGTGTTTGCAGTAGGCTTCTAACGAAGCGTAGACTTTCTCTCTCAGCGCCTCTACCTCAGCTGGGTTCGAAAGACCTTTAGAATCTGTGAACACCCACACACAAAAGAGAAAACATAGATATCGTAGTCATCAAGGGAGCCATACACCAAACAAAACTGTGCCAACATGCTGAATTTTGAATTCACACCATGACAATGTCTGCAAAACTGCATATTGCATTGGCCTTGAAGCAGGTACAGAACTAGTTCGGATCACGTTCATACCACAAACAAACTTCTCAAGAGTTCATTTGGGATCAAACCAAAACCACCTCTTCAAACTGGTCTGGGTATGGTGGTTTTGTACACATTTAAGCATGATTGCTGTGTTCAAACCTGCCCAACAAAGCATACCAAGAGGGAACGAACTCTGGTCCAATTGAACCGGACTGAACCATGCGTGAAAACACCCTTACACAGGTGTGTGACTCTGGCTTTTCAGTATTCAGTGAACATCGTGGTTCAGTTCCTTGTTCAAGGGCAATTTGATGGTAGTTTATGAGGAAGGTAGACCCTGTGCAAACTCACGAGTTGAGCTTTAACCCCATTGACCATGTGTCACAACCTTCCGTGTTAGTCCAATTAAGACTGTAATTTCCTTACTCAACTAATTTAGGCTTAATTCAAGGACAACCTACAAACACTTTCTGATTAACAGTGTTAAACAATGAACATTGCTGTTAATGGCTGTACTAGGTCATGGTGTGGGAGGGGACGTATGGCCTTACTGCGAGTGACCCTTTCATGTACATGTACATCGAGCCATCTGATTTAATCTTAATATAAAAAAGACTTTGGCACCAGAACCAGCACCAGTGCCCCGACTCTGAATGCGTAAAGCCTTTGACAAAAGAGTCGGGTTCAGTCCCGAACTTCAAGTCCTTCATACCTGGGTTGAAGAGGACAATAGCTCGAAGGCACCCCAGTTCTGTCTTATCCATCTGCATGTCCCTCATCTTGGACACCAATTCTGTGAGGACTCTGCACAAAAGACACAAAACAAGTCAAACATGTGGTTCATGCAAAATAAGAAACCACTTTTCTGCCACGCCAGGCAACCAAATGAGAACCAGATTTGAGTAAATAACATACTAGACTTCATCTATATTATTCACGTCCAGCACACCCTGCCTATATGTTTCTGCCTTGCAACTGCTCTTTGGCTCAAACCTACTTTAAATACAACAAACAGACGCAGGCGTGCTCACAAGCCCATACAGACGCAGTTAAATCACTGGAAAAGTTTACGCTGCAGAGTAATTATGTTTAGTACATGGGTTTCATAAAGGGAAAGCCACAAAAGCCACAGAGTCGACACGATCTGTAATCTGACACCAACACTCCCACTGTCTGTGTGTGACATCACTGGTGGGAGTGTCGGTGCGTGGAGTCATCTGAACTCCTCACCCTTTGTTGACACCCTCCCTCTCTCTCTCTCTCTCTCTCTCTTTATTTTCCCTCTCGCTCCGCTTCTTTCTCCCTCTCTCCGATAGTAAAGTCAATTGTGGCTCTCAGCTCATTCTAATTCAATTTGCTCCGAGGAACAACAGTGGTAAAAAAAGAAAGAGTCGGGAGTGTTTAAGTTAATCAGCCTCTTCATTTGTACGGCACGGAGAGAGGAGCAGATAAAGAAATGTTATCAGCGTCGTGTATCTTAATCCTCGCCACAGCTAATGGAGAGACGTAATGCAACCCGTGGCTGTGGACGTGCAACTGAGCGGATGATTGAGCACGGACGCTCAAGAGAAGAGAGAGTGCACACACACACACACACACACACACACAAACACACACACACACGGGCACAGAAACACATTTATTCTCCACACACCTTTCCAGACTGAGCATACAGTTCAAGTCTGGGAGTGATTCAGCTGAACAGACAGGGCAGAATCGAGTGAGATTTCTGCCTGTCAGACCCTGGAACATCAGTAAGAGCATCGGCGGGGTGCTCGCCGCCTGATTTCATCATGAATGACATGCGCATGGATTTTTCCACATTTCCTGAGCAGTTCAGTGTTTCTGCGTGACCCCTGTTGCATAGAGGTATACATATTTCATACCGATCGGAGTCAGTCGATAGTTCCTGTGCCGCTTTTGCTTTCATTGAGTTAGGGTAAAGCTCTCCTGTTATATTTAGTTTTCAGGTGGAAATCTCACAGCATCTCAACTTTGCCCTTTTCCTCTTCGCTCTCGATTACCATACGTTGTCAATGAGCTGTCTTCACCACTAGATTATCTCCTTCCCTGTAAACTATAACAAACGGCTACTTTTGGGTACATCCAAGTGAATCAGGTGAAACCAAAGTTCAGGTGATATTTCAATTTCATCATTATGTCAGAAAGATTAATTAAGATTAAGATTAAGATTATACAATTGAAAGACGTCTTAATGCCAATATTTTGTTTGTTTTCTGCATTTTAAGTATATTTACTATTGACAAACTTCTTTGCACAGAAACACCTGCACATTGCTGTCTGTATAATCATTTCTTGTCAATACATGAATTAAGTTATTAACATGCTGCAAGGCCCACATTAGCCGGACTTTCAATTATCTGAGCTTCATAATCCTTTGTAAACATCAATGTATGAGGGTATCTATTGCAGTGAGTCTATATTTGTATTGTTGGTCTGGGTCTGCTTGTCTCTGCTGACGATGTCGTTGCTGTGAGGTACATCTAATGTAATCTAATCTCATTACTTTCAAAGGATTGCAATAAGAAAGCACAAACTGCAAACATTTCTCTCCATCACTTCTCTCAAGCACCCCAAACATGCATTTCTGTGGACATTTGACTTTTATAATCTGACTCCTTGAGCTTGAAAACCTTCCCATCGTACCATGAACGATACCCCTGTCTTTACTCGATAAGGAGATATTCATGGAAATCCATAATTCAATAATGGGCGGGACTATTCTGGATCGAGCTCTGCAGCTGTTGAAGATGCATTAGAACTTTTGGCTGTGCCGTCCTTAGTCTCTGCTACCATCTCGTGGTAACATATCTAGTGGTTGTCTATGGCCTTAAAAAACTGTATAACTTTAAAACTATGACCTGGGTTTGGTTCAGAATTCACGACAATGCTCATTGGCTCACGACCCATCTCTCCACGAAATCTCATGAAAATCCGTCAACAACCTTTTGAGTTATCCTGCTAACACACACACACACACACACACAAACTGAATGCAAAATGGCTTAGGAGATATGGAAATAATGACCTGTCGAAGATGGCTCCCACTCCGGCACTGTGGGCGCTGTTGCGGTGGACGTGTAGCCCGGTCGCCAACAGGATCCCGTCTTTCACCGCTATCGAACGGTGCGAAAACGATGCGATGAGGAGTTCATTCCAACCTGGGACAGAGACGGAGAGAGGGAGGGATGGAGGAGAGAGTATGACGCAAATCCCTGTCCAAAAGTTCACGCAGCATTGAGACCAAATCAAAGTGACATCAAAGTGGGAATTCCACTGAATCAATTAAGCTGCGCGGTGAAAGCGTGCAGCTCTCTCAAGCACGGGCATCAGGTTATTACCACGATATCTGAATCATGCTTTCTGAAGAGACAAGCGTGTAAAAGGGATGAACTGCGCCTGCCATCGCGATGAAGACGACAGCCTTGATGGGGCCTGGACGCGGAGAGAGCGGCGAAGACACAAGGCGATGCGTTTTGAGTGACAGGGCTCCTTTAACTGTTCTGCCTGGCAACACTCGCCTCTTCTCCCCAGAGTTGAGTTGGGTATGAGAGGAGCTGGGATGCTTTTATCTGCGATACAGCAGAACTAAAGCGGTTATTTATAGAAAACCTGAGAGCTGAGAAGAGAGGAGCGCTCCATAATAATGTCTCTCTCTCTCTCTCGCTCTCCTCTGCTGAAGTCTCTCCATCATTGCTTTGTGCGATGGATAAGGAATGATGGGGGGATTTTTTTCTGGGTGCGGGATGGGCGTATAATAGCATTTCCCCCCGGATGCGGACTGAAAGTATAATGGTGCGATTTGGAACGACGGCCCGAGCAACGCGGGCAAAGCGGCGCAAGAGCCCAAAACGCCGCCTAGCACACGATGATGGCGAATGTAACACTGTGATGTTGCTGCTCGCACTGCCGGCTCTTCTGACCTTGGGGGTGGGGGGGGTCTGACTCGTCTCAGTCACGTGATCTGTACAATTATTCATGATGATGGCAGTCGTCCATGCTGGAGTTTTACTACTATCTATAATACATCACAGAGTGAGAGGTGGAAAGTAACTAAGTACATTTACTCAAATACTGTATGGAAGTGCACCTTCGAGGTACCGTGTTTCCATTTGTGAGAGTACTGCTACTCCATTACATGTAGTACTTCATGCAGTAGTTACCAGTGACTTTGCACATTCAAACTTTACATTCAGAACAACAGATACACTCATAAAATGGCACTGATACAATTTGTGTCTTTCCAATTATTCTTCCCTTCCAACTTTGATCCCTTCATCATTTCTGTCATATCCACTTGCTTCCCCTCTTTCTTTACTTCTGCTGACTAATTTCTCTCCCACTTTCATTTCTCCTTCCCATTCCATTCCTTTCTTTTCCATTATTTTGTTTTTCCTTCTTGCCTTCTCTCTGTCTTCTTACCCATCTCTTTTCTACTCTGTCCCACTTTCATTCCTCCTTTCCTTTCCTTTCCTTCAGTCTGTGTTTCATTCCTGCCTTCTCTCTGCTGTCCTTTCCTTTCTCATTTCCCTTTTGCATGAAAGTCGCCAAAACTGGAGATTTGACCTTTCACCTAACAGACAAAACAAAACCTACACTTTATTTCATCATTGACACTTTTAGTTTTGGATGCTTTAGTGCATTTTACAACAAATACCTTCATAAAAAAATCTACTTTTACATCAGTAATTGAGTTTTTCTGGTTCAGACAGCATTTACACCTTCACTAAACAGCTTGCACATTTGCACATCGTCTGTTTCTGTTTGTTATTCACTGTCGGATGTCATCGATTGCGTCCCATTCTACAAATCAAAGCTTTGTCTCTTTATTCTCTGGGCGAAGTGGAGCGCGTTGCTCTTTCTAAAATCCACCGTTTGGAGCGGTTCTGACAGACCTGCTCGTAGAAGGATGACCTGGTCGTCCAGCGGCAGCTCAGAGAAATGGGGGATCCTCTTCGCCCACTCCACCAGGGTGAAGAGCTGCTTGTCAGCTGCCTGGCAGATATTCGTCACCGGGTCGTTCGGCTGCAGGAAAACAGACACACCCCGTCTTCATGTTACACACATAATTAAGACATAAAATAAATAAAGGCTCTTTTTTTGGTTTGTGCTGTCATTTTCGCTGAAAGCTTTTGTGTCACGCCGAGCCGGCAAACTCCAAAAACACACACGCTTCCATTCATACTACGCTGTGAATAATATCCTCTGAAGAGGTGTAAGGAGGAAGACTAAACAAACAGTGATTCTGCCGAAGCTCGTGGAGGAAATGCCTGCTGCTAAAAAAATGACTTTCACCACGCAGACTCCTTCCTCTGGGACCTTTTAACCTACACACAAATCAGCCTTTTGGACAGCTATCGAAGCTCGGGGGAGGGGAGGGGGTGGCTGGGCAGGGCCGCAAGTGTCTGCAAAAGAAAATCTGCAAATGTGAAAATGACTTTATTTCACACTAATGCTTATCATGATGTGCAAGTGCTCTCCTGCTCGTCATTCTAAGGGTGTAAGTTCCACTAGAGACTCCACTCAATCAGGCAATGGAGTAGAAGTGCCCGAAATCCACTACCAATCATTGTTGTTTCATTATCGAATAACAATTAATAGTAGTGAGTGAAATAGTAATTAATAGTGGACTTTTAGGCTTAAGTGTGCACGTTTGTGATGAAGCTACAAACACTGACAATGGAATAAAGGTGAAACAGGCAGAAAGCTGCGTTGAGTTTACCTCATTATAATCTATTTAAGCCCCGAGGAGAGACGAGGATGAAAAGGAGGAGAGTGACTAGAGAAGGATTTTAAAGCTCTGAGGCATGCACATGATTATTATTTTAATGCATACATGTAATATTTATGTTTAGTGGTTTTGTATTATCACACTTTCTAATATATTATTGGTAATATGTTGCAATATTCCAAATATCCTTCATATTTGCAGATCTAAGGCAAATCCACTCCACTTCTTTCAAACATTTACATTTGATAAGGAAGTCTGATTCAGGTGCAGTGGCAGCAATTGAGACCTATTAACCTATAAAGTTTTCCTGTAATGTTTGATGATGATGATGATGAGGATAATTGTGCTTACTTGCAAAAAGACTACAGTCCTAATGTATCAGATTGAGCAACATTAGCATCAGTGGTTCTCAAACTTTAGAACCAACAACTAAACACATCGAGTGTAGTGAAAGTTTACAGTCGGAACGCAAACGTTACTGACAGCCAGGAGGAGGAGACATTCCTATTGTGCTGGGATGAACAAGTTGGGCTTTTATCAACAAGAAAAATGGAATTCTCAATTAAAAGAGAATGATTATTTAACTCTATTTGCTTTGAAAAATTTGCCATGGTTACGGAATTGTCATAGATTTCAACCGTTTGGTTCTCATCACAAATTTACAGAATGATCTGGCATACCACAAGGCCTCAAGTACCACAGTTTGAGAACCACCGCATAAGCCTGGAGAGCTTATGTACCGTATCATAATCCTAACACGATCGGCACTAACTCACAAACGTGTAAATCTATCTGGGTGGCGCCGAAAAAAAAGATCCCAAAAGTTCATCACAGAACTGTCAATCACAGATGTTTAATCTGCCATCACCCCAGGAACAAAGACGACGAGGGAACGTGCATCAAGTAAACATCCCAAAGTCTACGTATCCCTGCGTGAACTCGCACTGACAAAGACAGTCAGCAAACTTCTCCCTGACTTCCTTCTCCAAATCCCACAGATCAATGGGAAAAGCTTGGAGGATCCCAGCATCAACTGCAGCTCTCCAGAGAAGATTAGTTCAGGATGAGGAAGAAAACAGCATCTCACTCACATTCTTCTCTTATAATACACAGGCCTTAGACTAGAACCACTCAATCCATCCGATTCCTCTCCCCACGGTGTGAAGCTCGCTGACTGCAGAGTATGAGGGATAAATATGAAAAAGTTAACCAGACACAAAGACAACACTGTTCTGAAATCCAAAAGTTGCTTTTCCCCCCCTTCTCTTTTCTTCAGGGGGGAGAAAGAAAACAGGCACCTTATGAATATTTCAGCATCTGATCTCCGTGGGAGACGTGGAGGACGCGGCTCGGTGCGACACTTTTCCGCGAGCTCCGCTTCCTCTCCGAGACGCACAAACAGATTCGGCTAAT
>OMOW01101479.1:0-14076 GCA_900312555.1 Lamprogrammus exutus
GTTAACTCAAAAACTTTGAGAACAGATGCAGATTGTCATCCTTGTTACTGCTGTAAAACACAGAATATACAAAAAACAGGAAGCTGCTACTGTGCAGATTCAGTCTGTATTCAGTGTAATAAGCTGATTCCTTTGTGGTGAGTATATTTAGTTGATTTGTAGCAGTTTAGCAAAGGTTCTTGTTCTGCTCCCACCCAGCCAGTCGTTAGTCACTAGGAGTGATGGAAATATTAGGCTGGTGTGTAGGAGGTCTACCAACACAAACAAGAAGCTCTCTGCAGGTTTTATTCTTTTCATCGCACAGAAGACTTCTAAATGTACCTGAATCTGGTTGACGTCAAACCTATAATCATTTTTTGTAATAATCTCTGTTTCCATATTATATTTGTTCACGGGTGGTCTGGATCTACATTCATTTCATACCTGAGTGTGTAATGAATGTGTGTGACGTACTGTATGCGATTGCCTGTTTTGAGAAACAAGCATAAAAGCGTTGTTGCATATCATGTCCACTTGGTGGCAGCTATGCATAACAGCTCAAGGAAAGTATTCAGTTGGATCCAGGTCAGATAAAATGAAAACATTTGCTACATGAGCACGAGCTCGTTTCAATTCTCAATTCTGCAATAAAAAATGTCCTGAAAAAGGAACATATCACCTGTTTTCACTCCTGAGTTGAATAAGTGTAGAAAATTCTTCCTCGTGTATCTTTGAGAGATTCAAAAGCAGAATTACAGTATTACAATCTGTGATCCAGAATTGAAAACACAGGATCCAAACTGATTGACTGGTATTTTGATACACAGACTAACAACGGAGTTTAAGTTATTATTTCTTTCTGAAGCTGTAAAGGTTCATTTACATCATTAATATACTGTATGTGAAGACCTATACTTTCAATTATGATGAATTAACAAATTCACAAAATGCTGATTTCCATCTGTGTTATGTAATTTTTATAGTCATAAACATTATGGAGTGGGACTTGCATACTTTGCAATCGCTAAACCATCCATCCGGTGATAAGAGGTGCAGATGTCTGAACCTGTAATGATCTCCATGCTCTGCTCCCATTAATTGACCTAATTTTATGACAGAATTAATGAATTGCGTGATTACAGGCAGTTTAATTGAGGGCAAAAAATAGATGATCCATAAATTATCATTGTGTATGGACAATTTGGGAACATGTGACCCCTCCTATCTACCTACCTACTGAAAATCAGAGGACGAGCCACTTTTGTGCTGACCTTCTTGTGTGCTGCTCAGTAACACTTCTTTCAGTGCTTCTTTGGGTGACACGCAGCTGCAGTATTTTAAACTTTTCATGCCTGACTGTGCAGTTCACACTGGGTCAGTCTAACGGGAGGTTGAAAACCCTACAGGTACATTTTACCATGTGTCAGATCTACTTTATCCAGTTTGGTAATTACCACAATCTCAGTTGTTGACATGCTGCTCAGGATATATTGGAGAGAGACTGTTGTTAAGGAGTGAGAGGAACCTGTTGTGTGATTGGTTGGGGGATTGATTCAGAGTGGCAGGTTTAATAATGCCCCTTAAAAAGTGAAGGTGTTTGTATTTGCTCCATAGGGGGAAGAGACAATCCAAACCCAAGTGAACTGTCGTTAATGATGAACACGTACAGTATGCGGCATCACAACTCATGTGACACGTGAAATACCCTCAAAACGGGCAAGATTAACCTGATCAAAAGAAATGGCTCGTAGCGTTTCACCAACGAGGAATTCACTTCTCCCAACCCGTTGCCAAGCAACAATGAAATCTTGATTTAATGTACAAGGCTTTTGAAACCAAAATGATGCAAGACTAGAGGCTAAAAGGAGCAGAGGAGAGACGAAGCTTAAAAACTGGACCACACTGCTGGAAGGCAGTGATGTGTTGCTTACTACTCAGGGAGAGAGAGGGAGAGAGACAGAGATAGAGAGAGAGAGAGAGACAGAGAGAGAGTGTGTGTGTATTAATATATGCTGACACATACAGGCTGGATTTTGTGTTAGTGTATGCTATCTGTTAAGTCTAAGAATATCTGCTAGACTTCGTGTGTAAAGTAGCAAGAGAGTGCAAGAGGGAGAGAGAGAGAGAGAAAGAGAGAGAAAGAGAGAGAAGGAGAGCAGAGGAGGAGAGAGGGAGGCTGAAACACCAGCACAAAAGGGGAACAGGGAGAAAGCAGAAGTGATTTTGGAAAGTTGCAGATTCGTATCGAGGAGGAAGAGCGTACGAGAGAGTAAGAAACATTCAACTGAAGACAAAGAAGGCGCAAAGATATCGTCTGATTGGGGATCAGAACAAGGACTTTATTGGTGGAGTCGCTCCATGGGACAGCACGCCTGGCTGGGACATGTAACACAGGGAGGACAGAGCAAATCACAGCGGCGGGGAGCCTGGCCTCAGAACTTCCCCTTTTCCTTCACCTGAAACGGTCACACAGAGCTACAACTACACACCTACACACTGTCTGTGGAGCTATGGGGACAGTGAGTGAACTCTGTGTGTCCAGCCTGCAGACCTTCTTGTGCCCGGCAATAAAGACCATCCAGCAAGCTACAGGTAAAGAGCATAGAGACAGGCCCGTATAGAATAACGCTCGCTGTGTCGCGTTGAGATTGCTTTTTGATTGGCTGCTCGGTCATTGGCATCGTTATTGTTATGACATTAAGCAGAACTTTGCTGGAGGGAATGATCATGGCATTTTGAAGTGTGTAAGATAACCTGTTGATTTATTTGTGAGAGAGAGAGAGAGAGTGTGTGTATGCTCATACACACTAACATGGCAGGTCGGAGGTGATAACGCACACAAGAATAGAAAGAGCTTCGTGTGGCATTAAGAGCAACTTAAACCTCTCTACTGTGCTCACACACACACACACACACATACTCACACACGCACAGAGAGAGAGCTAATGTTGTTACTTACTGAGCAGATCTAATCTCCCACAGGTCACACCCACACATTCGCACACACACACACACATTTTGGAGTCCGGCCAGACTCATTTGAGACAGACACGGTGGTCATGATGACTTTACCTCCGAATCCAACAAATCCACACTGCAGCCCCGCTGGAAACACTGCCTGTAAGAATAACACACACGCTTTGTCACACACTTATACTTCGACTCCTATCCTTCTTGTCTTAATTGGTTCCTTAAGCTATCTGATATCTTCCCTGTGCATGAGGATGACTCGTCGTACCCATGTGCTGTTTGCTGCATCCTTAGACAACAGGCAGAGCAGTGTTAACTGGAGATCGCCTCCTAAACCCGGTTAAGCATCTCCCTGATGTAGGTGCAGATGGAGAGACGGGCAGGCAGGAGCGGAGCTGGCGGACATGCTGGGTTCTGTTGCTGAATTAAGGATTTAGGAGTTTGTTTACACTCGCCATCTGTCCACATTTCTGAAACTCTTATGTCTTACTGTGGTAATGACAGCATAAACGGATCGGAATTGTGACAGATGTGTTTGTGTAGTTCACAGTTTGGGATTGGGGTTTGGTTGTTGCGTGTTGTAGGCGGTGTCCCGGGGTGTGTTGGCAAACTGGGACGTTGTCGCAGACGGTGTTGACATTACAAAAGGGGGCTTCACACCAGGGTTCGTGCATGTGTGTGAATCAGCTGACTGAGTGCGTATAGCAGGGAGGGAGCAGTGCTGTCTCAGTGATTTTAAAACACCTGAGTCAGCAGCATGGGCTGTAGGGCGGGTGAGTTTTGGACGTTTTTAGGAGGAAGTAAGCTGGTCTGTTCTGGTATTAAGAACGCAATTCCAGTAGTTAGTGTCGTCACATTGACCAAAGTGACTTTTGTGGACATATTTTGGGTAATCCAGCCAGGCTTGTTCCGGGCATTCACACACGCACGCACGCAGGTTATGTGAATTGACAACTCTAAATTGCCTGTAGGTGTGGACGTGAGCATGAATGAGTTTGTATCTCAGTGTGTTTTAGCCCCCGGGATTGAACTGAACGCACCGCCCTGCCTCAGTCTGACCCAAACTCACGTCACCCTTTGACCCCCTGCACAGGACGAGGATGGGACGCATTGGCGTCATCAGAGTGTTCTCACACATTACTTCTACGTAGATGCAATATGGATGGGGCATTTGAGATTATCAGTTCCTGTCTGAATGTGTTTTGCAAGCCTTCCCCTCTGCTGTCATCCACCTGCAGGCTGTCATTTGTTTGTACTTTTTTGTTGTTGCTTAAACTACCACAAATGTTCATCTCAGAAAATAGGTGGACCACTATGGACCCCTCAAGGTTTGAAGTGATTGGGTGGTGTCCTGTAAGTGTTTGTATTTCTGTTTATTAATTAATTTAATCCATGAATCATACAAGTGATTCATGCATGAATCATCTGATGGTGGCAAAACAAGAACAAATTCAGCAAGACTAAAGCCAATTGCGAAAATATACAAGTTGACTCTATGGCCTCATGTAGTGACGTGTTTGTGAGGGCACACGAATCGATCCACGCTTCTTGTGCCTTAGTGGATGTGCGAGTGGATGTTTCACTTTTCTCATATTTCCAGTCACTCCCTTGCATCTAAATTTATGTACAGTGTTATGTCTGTGCCCTTTGATTGTAAATGATACTGTGGCTCGCGTCCTGTGACTCAACGTGCCCAATTCATCTTCACATGGCGCTGGCTGAGGCCAATGGTCCGGCACTGCTTGCAGTAATTTAGCCAATTGATAGCTCAGCTCAATTAAAAGAGCCATCTGCACCGTGAAGCAGGTGTGCCCGGCAAATGGCTGCTTCGCCGAGGCTGTCTGACGTGGAGATTAGTTGTGTGGACTCTGGGGGCAGCTGAGGATACACTCATCTGTTTAGCTGCTGCTCCGGAGGTGTGTGCGGCGGAATATTTGCAGAGTCAGCTGGTTGTAAAGTAGTTAGCAGAAGGTATTGTACATTAATGGATGGTTAGTTTGTTGATAAATTAATACATACATTGTGCTCCAGAGCGTGATTATAAGTGCTGAGTGATAAGTCCTGAGCCTGACGCAGATGTTTGCCACACCAACTTCCCCTAAGTGATTATAACTTAATACTCTGAGAGTTACCCAACACTCAGTTGTACAAGATGAGATGTGCAAGATGGATAAACATTCAGTGATTACAATATGTACTAGCTGACTTCTGATGATGATTGTGGTATTTAACTAGTTCAGCACCCACCCTACTCACCAGATTTGGCCTAAGAAAATAGCTGGAACATGTTTGGTCTCAGAATATGGAGGATGGAGACTTCTATGAAAGTGGGTAAACATACATTTGGAATTGCTTGCAGAATATGTTTAGAGTGTGAGAGAGAGAGAGAGATTATATTGAAGTAATTAACTCTAACCCTGAGCTAGATCTTCCATGCTGTGCTCAGAACTTATCAATCAAAGCCCTCTGAGGACTATTTTTGAAGAATTGACTTGTTGGCAGTAGATCATAAAGAAATATGTAATTATAACTAATTTAATGTGTATTTTGTTCACACAGCTTAGGTAAGACAGACAGGCTGTCCCCTGGTAAATACACAGTTTGGTGTGTTCTGATTACTAAAGCGGACAGAATCCTCCTGTAAACCGCTTCAAAGTGATGAGTGTGTGGGAATCCAAACAGAGCCAGATGGAATCCACACAGATCTGTATGCCAAATCAGACCAGCCTTAGTTTCTGCTAGCTTGGTCAGACTTCTTTTTCTCTATGTTCTTCATTTTTTAAATCAAATTCAAATGAGAAGATCAGGGGCAGAGGAGTATTTTGGGACACAAGTGCCGGCATTTACACCATCAGTCCTGTATTTTTAAGATGTATTTTGGCCTCAAACTCATCCAGCCTCTGTGACAGGAGACACAAGGCTGTCCAGCCATCCGGGATCATCTTTGTCAGCCTGCAGTCTACCAAGGCAACAATAATGCTTGGAGGAGTGATGGTGTCAACTGCAGGAATGTTTGCAGTGCAGGTTGTTGTGAGTCTAGCCTGGGGAAGAGTGACTCATCCTAGACAGGCGCTCAGCTGTCCTACTTTCTTCAGGAGCACTCTGCATTTCACACCCTCTTCCTAAAGCTGATCCACGAAGTCGCACAGCAAAGCAATCTGATGCAGAATGTGTGTAAGACCAATTATTCTGGATGGTTTGGTATTTACCTTCACGTTATAATTATGATTTGCACTATGGTAGGCCTACTGCTGCACTTAATGCTGTTTACATTTGAGGTTAGAAATGTTTTGCTGCTCTCATAGAGGGCAAATGTTTAAGTTTACATTTCATCCTAACTACCACGCATTGGCAGGAGCATTAATCTAACACACATGAATTGATAGTGGGTGAAAACAGAGTACCCAGGAGAAGCCCACGCCTACACAGGAGCACATGCAAACTGCACATAAGTATGGCAACAGTGCTAATATGCTGCTGTGCTGCCCAAAACGAGGAGGCTTGAAAAAAGCGAGGAAAATACAAAGTGAGGAATGTCACCGTTTAGACGGGATCTGTGGAGAATATGTCATATTTAGAAGAAATGGATGTCGATCTTTGTAATTGCAACGTAATAGGCCGCCCACAGAAAGTGACAGGCGAGGTCTAAATGCGTTCCTGTATTATTATATGACTCATGTCAGTAATTAATGTTTCAAGTCTGCCCTCCCTCTCGCCCAGAAAATTATAGGATGGACGTGTACATGGATTGATGCAACGGTCTCATTACCTCTGACTGCACCTGCAAAGACGAGGCAGAGGTTTCGAAATCAGCTTTGTGCAATGAGTCATGGACCAAGAAAGCTCCATCCAAGCTCACGTACCAGAGAATGGCTGCTATGTAGTAATTGCAATGGTTACTGTAAAATGTAACGTGAAGGAGCCATTTTTCATCCGTGAGGTCGCTTGACACTAACCTCCCGTTTCTTGCTAAATGACTTTCCTGGGGACGGATTTTGTTTGTATTTCATGGAGCCACAACAAAACAAGGACTATCGTTGTGTGAAATTACCCAGCACCCTGCAACTAACTAACCACAGGGAGGGAGTAAATGTTTAGAACTATGAGCCAATTATATAGGTGATTATGCATTAATGCCTGGCCGTTATGGATCATTTATGTTATGTTGGTGCCTTCAGCCACCATTTATGATGAGTATAATTTCCCTTCATGATGCGCCTGAATTGACTTGTAATTCATGCAAATGGTCAGCAGGGGTCGCTCTTAGCATTTCTAGTCACAGGCTTGTCAGAGGCCCAGGCAATCCTGCTTGAGCCCATTGTTTACCATAGTAGCTTAAGGCATTTTCACGCCAGTGTCAAGTTTATTAGTATAAGCAAGCTTTGTGATTTCAGGAATGTCTGTATTGTGCAGTTATAATCAAATTATCATTATAGAGAGATGACCGCTACATAACCCCAACTGCACAATGCTGGAACAAGTCAGCAGGATTTCCCTGAACGGATCGTCCTGAATCTAGCGGTTTCATTCATATTGAGGACAATGTGCTCTTTACCGCTCATGTAAACAATTTCTAGGCAAAATATGCAAACTTAGCCCTCGCTGAATCGTGTAGTATTAAATATGTACAGCATATCTCTGTCCTCAACATTTTGCTGTCACATCATCCAATTCCGTTGCCCTTATTCTCCTCTTTCATGTTCACCTTTATAAAGAGTTGCTGACAACGTGAGAATGCGCCATTGGTACAGATGCTGATTAAAGTCAGTGGCTTCGTCCTCCATTAGAGGTGAGACGGTCAGCCAAACAGACAGAGGCACAGGCCTGTCGTGTCATCGTCATCGTCATTACCGGACGTGAAAACCAAGATCTGTCCTGAGGCTTTGTCACTCCCAATAACACGAAATTCGAAAGGATCAACATAAAAGGTTTAGACTCAACAACAGCTATTTCACAATGTTGATATAAGTGAGGATGCTATGAGGGCACACCAAATGTTCCCGGGTTTTAGTGAGCCACTTTTACAATTATAACGACTAAGATATATACATTTATTTACTTCGTTTGTCTTTACCCCACAGCCGATTCTGTATTTCCTGTGACAACAGAGAATGATAACACAGATAAGAGGCACAGTAACTGGGCTACATAACAGAACTATTTGACATAATAATCCAATCTGATAAACGCAAATGCAAAGACTTACAGTATATTGTTCTCTTTTATTAAAACTGTATCAGAGCTGTCAATCCAACTTGTTTAGTCTGTAGTTTGTGAAGTTGGTGTATTTTATTATCTTATAATGTCAGGCATTCCTCTGGATACTGAAGCACAATCTGTCAACTAAAGCCTGTTTAATCAGCCGCACATGAATAAAGCAGAGGAAAAAAAGGAGGAATTTCTGCAACTCATTGAAATTAATCAGCTGCATGTTTTAACACGCAAGAACAAAAATCTCTTTACAGTCTTTTGTCTGGAGTGACGTTAACTTGATATTTCCATAAACGCTCCATTCACATTACATTTAAGCATCAGGTTTATAAGCCTTTTTGTCGATCAGGAAGTTGCCACCCAGACAACGATCCACTTCATGTACTGATATCAGCTCATGATCTTTTGATTTAAAGGTTAACTGGCGTTCTGTTTTCACTTGTTCTGTGCTTTAGCGCAGATTTGCAGCAGTGCTTGGGGGAACGGATGAACCCGTGACAAAGAATTGAATCTTTATGTGAACAGGGTTCGCCTCACACAGAGTACATTGTCTGCTCCTTAGACTTGGGAGCACAACTAAGGCATTCATAGGCTGAGACTTAAAGGAGAGCTGATATATGAAGTGGCCATGCAGATTGTGGTGCTTTCAGAGCTGGAGATAGCTTGACGAATTTGCCCTCAGAGCCAACGTGGTCTTCAGCCAAGGGGTTAATCCCACTATTTGACCTTGGTGAATGGGTTAGAGGTTAGTTCGTATAACTAAAATGCAAATCAAGTGCTACAGGAGTAACTTAAGACATCCAGCCACTGATGATGTTTTACATGTACATGAGAAAGGATTGGACAGAGAAAAGAAAGTAGAGAGGAGCCGTAATTCCCCTTCTATTTGGCCTCTTTCTCTTGTCCCTCATGTATTCAACAACAGGCAGGGACAGGCTCTGTCCTTTAGTATCAGACAGCAGCACGGTTGTGCAGGCGTCATACCAACATGAGGGCGATCTATTCAGTTATAACAAGGGGATGAAGAGCAGGGCACCTCTGCTGTCTGCTCTCTCAGGTTTCCCTTAAAATATGCAGCCAAAAAAACAAATGTGTTTTATCATCACTACAGTGTACCTTTGATCAGGTGGGATAAAATGTGGATGCTTTGCTTGTTGATTGGCCAAGATGGAACATGAAAACAGTAAACACTTCTTTTATTTCTGTGCAGATGTTAGTAACTGAAAAGTTACATCAATCAAAATGTTGCTCTCTCTCACCGCAGAATGGTAGAACCAGTTTCAGTAAAGGACATTTCTCTGTGCGCGTGTGTTTGCCTGGTTGGAGTAATGATGAGTTGGCCTCTTCAGCTTCAGTAAACACGATAAAGGGATACAATTGATTATCAAGGGTAATTAAAAATAAATACATGCATTCATGCCCCTGCAGAAAGAGGCGTACTACATAAAGTGTATGAAAGTTACTAGAGACTCACATTGTTGCATACTTTGTGCAGTTTTAAGTACCTATAGCAACATTTATCTCTTTGTTTCAACAATCAACAGGTGTTTGATGGTGTGTGTCTGTATGGTGTTGTTATCATCTCAAGCATTGCTTACATTCGTTTCCTTGGTAAAGAACAAAGCGCACACGCAAGCCTCTGTACTTGGCGGATGTGGTGAACAAAATGGAGTGATTGCTCAAGTCAGCAGCAGCGAAGCGCTGCATGTGTGTGTCAATCACGGTCCCTGCCCCCACTCTGGTTACACACCTAGCAACGTGTGTGTGTGTGTGTGTGTGAGAGAGAGAGAGAGAGAGAGAGAGAGAGCAACAGGGTGGAACACTAGGCGATGGACGCGTCACTGGGGCGCGTTTGCTGCACCTACAGGCTCGATTACGTCAAACCAGGCAACGAGAGTATTGCCGGAAGTAAGGCACATATATCTTCAAAATAAGAGACTGAAATTTATGGGGACGATTAGGCGATATGACCTATTTGTACTATGATATATTTAGAATTCTAGATGATAACAACATTTATAATATAGCACTTGTAAACGTGGTGGGTGGGGGGTTAAAATGAGAATTTTGATTGGGCTGCCATAGCAGTGCTGGATAACTCATACGGAGTTGCTCTGATTTCTTGTGGTGATACATGTGACAATAAAATGAAAAAACGTTTTTTAAAAAAAAAAAAAGATAATAATGATAAAATAAATAATATAAATAAATTAGTCCACTGTTATAAATATTATAGACAACTTAATGTCATTGTGCAAATCATTACTGGCGGTGTACAGTTTATGCTGGTTATACTTCCATCCCTATCCAGTGTGTTTTTATTAGTCATGATTTGCAACCCTCAATAGGGTGAGGGTGTCCGTCTCCACCACTTACTGTGTAATTGGTCGGTGCATCCATCAGGGTTGTAATGTATCTGATTTACTCTGAGAGGTAGTGCAATTCAAGCATTCGAACATTAATTGGTCGGTGCATCCATCAGGGTTGTAATGTATCTGATTTACTCTGAGAGGTAGTGCAATTCAAGCATTCGAACATTGCCTATAATATAATGAAACGTAAACTGCAGGTCATACCAAAAGATGCAGTTAGTTGGGGAGAGCTTTATTTTGAAAGTGGTGACAGGAAGTTATGTTGTTTTTAATCTGTGACATTGACAGACGCATTACGGTGTAGGACAGATTGGCTGGTTAAAGTCCTCTGTGTCTTCAAACCACTCCCTGGAGCCGAGGAGAGAGCTCCTCTTATTTACGGAGAACATTACCCCCCTATGAGTTCATTAACACGGTGATTTAACAAAAGAAAGAGTCAAATATAAATATATTTATCCTTTCTGGTATCCGGATAAACTTTTGACGAACAACTTGAAACTTTTCTGAGTGACCCGCGAGGCTCAGGCAGCATGGTGCTAAAATCGGAAGACGGCGTAGGTGAGTGAAGTTATCACGAAAATACCTTTGTATTCGCACAAATGTCCTCTAAATGTTATCACGGACACTAAGGTCACTTTATAAAATGTTTACGATAAGTTTACCTGGTAGTAATTTTCGGTTACTTGGTCAATATTTTGTCGCGAAAAGTCTGACGAATTGTGTGGACTACGGCCTTGTTTACACCATTTACTCTTACTGAAGTATCATCACGCAGTGCTGAATTTACTTAGTCAACTTAATGTATGTTTTAAAATTTTTATGATTAAAAAAATAAGAAGTTATGTTACGACAACAAGAAATGAAGCATCATTAAACATCAAACATAAATTATACATAACCTCTAGGCAAAAATAAAATGTACATCAAGTACCAATGGAAACCATAAACTCACTATGGAGTGCTGTAGTATTAATGTATACTCTGTAGTATTATATATGACATAAAATAAACATTTCTTTGCTTCTGTTCTGCATCACTTTGGTGTCATTCATCCAGTTGACCTCATTGATAGCTTGATATTAAGTAAATTAGACCATATTGTAATATGCGTACGTAAGAAATGCTGTTTGGATATTTCACTGCCTTGTGTATACTTATTTACATTTTCAGTGTTTATTTTACCCACAGTCCTGAAACTTTAACACACTTGTAGCACACCCACTGCTTAACCTGCTACACAACACATTGCCAGTGTCATTTTTCAGTGAATGCTGAGCTTCCAGCAGCAACAGGTGTGTGTGAGCGTGGAAGACCTCCACTGGCACAAACACACTTTGTCTCCATGCAGTCTAATAATCATTCATCTTACATCACAGTTTCCCCTTTTACATTGATTATTCATTCCAGCTTAAATCACCATAATATTGCTATGGTATTCAAGAACTTCGAAACATTTTGCGTAAATATATAAAATATGTCTGCAGTAGCCCTATCATAAACCATATGATTTATTCTCTATCACTTAAATATTTCTTTTGTATGTATTTGCATACCATTGGCTGTAATTAAGAAAATATTTCTATAACAAATAAATCACTGCAGCCTTTGCCTGCTTCTTGCTTTGTCGTGGCTCGTGCCCTTTGTCATCTGGTTGGGTCGGTTAGCCTGGCAGCTTTAATTTGTGCTGTTGACGTGCGTCACTATTAATCATTGCAGGAACAGTGAACCTCAAAGTGACTGATCCAGTGATGTGGTGCTGCTGCCTTTGTTCTCCTAACGCTGAGAGAGAACTTACACACTCTTTGCCTCCTTGGCCATGGCTGGGTCTTGCTGGCACACAGCTGTGATGTTTTTACAGGGATGGAGACGAGAGAGCAGAACAGTTGATTCTCTACGAGTCCATTTGTCTCTGCCACTTAGAGGTGGGTGGTCTGGGTTAGAGTAGCTGTCACTAATGGTTCCCTAATGAGTGGTGCTGAGAGCTCTAATGGGCCCTCTAGAACAATGTGCCCTGCCTGGCACTAATGCCCTGGTGGTTTGATAATCCTCATCCTTTCCCCTTAATCATATTTGATCCTCCTTTCTGCAGTGGTGCAACCCTCCTTCCCACTCAGGCCAGTATGTACTCTATGTTGGTATTGGAAAGGGCTGTGTGTGTTTGTGTTTCCCGTGAGCGTAACAGCTGATCAATTTAGCTTGACATTTTTATGCTAGAAGGGGAATGTCCGTGGCTCGGTTCTCTGATCTGGATCTGGATCCGCGTCCAGATTACAGAATTTCTTTAAGGATTCTTCTCTATTGTGAGATAGGGTCATGTTGGTTTCTGTCAGAGGCTGGACAGCTCAGTTGGTAGAATGTCAGACTTCTGAAGGTTCCACGTTTCACTGCCTGTTCCAGCGTTGCTTTTTTAGTATTGCTTTTCCCCCCAGCAGCTTCACAATGAAGTGCTGATCGTTAAGGTGCAGTTTATAAATCAAAAACATTTATCCTTCTGCGGTACATCAAGATTGCAAGCTTGGTTTCCTGCAATATTTGGCGGACAGGAGACATAAGATGGTGGCTCTCTGTTACTGTAATAGTGAAAATAGGGGGTGACAACAACCAGAGCAACAAAATGACATTATTATTATTTTTATTATTTTGTTGTTGTTGTTGTTGTTATTATTTTAGGCTTGACAACTTTTCATCAATATAGAACTTTGTGAAAAATGGCACTTGTATGTTACGATAGATGTTGTACTTAAGTTTCCATTGGAAGTATCTCATTGAATAAATGAATAACTGAGAGGGACGAGAGTCTTGTTATTGGTATGATATAACTGGACAAATGTGTATTGACTGCAAGCCCCACGTTTGGTAACTCAGCCACAATCAGTTGGCTTCATAGGTGATATTGATAAGGTATCACCAGCTAGTGAAAGGGGCACACAGATAACCAAATATTTCAACTTCTCATACCTGTCACGATAAAGTTTTTGCAAATGATTGTTTGTTTTTTCACTATTGGTTCATTGCTTAATTAGTTTACAATTAATCATTTAGTGCATATGTCCTAAATAATGATTTCTTATTACAGGTTGTTGTCGCTCAATGTTTGTTCTTTATATTACAAGGTTACAAGGAACTAGTTATCAGCAAATGATCACGGTTTGCTCCAGTCTGAATTCGCCGTCATCTCATGATGCTGCCTGTCGTACACTAGCCGGGGTTTTTACCTGTTGGGCTCTAAACGTCACATTTCCTGTCAACACAGCTGGCGCTTGTGGTTGATTTTTGCATGCAAGTTGTGTTTCTTCTCACTGGTTCATCGTGGCACAGGCCTTTGTGTGAGGAGGCGGCATCGATGTGAGCGCAGCAAGAGTTTGCCAACCACACGAGGCCTGTCGGTGACACGGCAAATACACATTCAACTGAACTTCCCTCCTCTATACAAATTGCAGCCGTCAAAGAGCCGTTGATAATTTCCTCCCCAAGCCAGTATTGGCAGGCGGTGACGCCGTAATAACCCAGACCGTGCCAGCACCCAGACTCCCTCAGTTTAACC
>OMOW01101481.1:0-12924 GCA_900312555.1 Lamprogrammus exutus
TCAAAATATCCCTTTATTCTTTTAATATTTCAACTTACTACTACAACTACTACTAATAATAATAAAAAGACGGACGGAAATTTGCATTGTTGACACATGACGCGCTCCCCGACGCACACACACGCTCCGCCTGTTTGGGTGGGATTTGTTGACGTTTGAGTACACGGGGAGGACTCTTAGTGATAAACAAGTTCGAGACCAAAACAATATTTGACGAACAGAAACACATCTGATCACATCGACACTGCGGCCACACCCGAGAATAAACACATTCCTATACGGGAAGGTAAGAGAAAACCTAAACCTTTATGCACCGCTGCGCAATGACGGCTGAACCGCCGATGCGCTTGGAATTTCCTTTGTCTTTTGTTCTCTAAAAACTAAACTGTGTGTCGGGTGGTCGAATAACCTTTGATTGCTTATTTGGACGGAATTTCTAGTTGTACTGTACGTTTTAACAGGCCTAAATGTGTGCTTGGGCAATCAATCCAATGACACAGCTTCGATAGCAAGAAGAAAACAACAACAATCCGCTGTCGTACAATATTCACACTAAATACAGTATGTGTTTATTGCATTACACTCTGTGAGCGGACTGTGTGTGTGTTTGCAGGGAGGCTCTGCACATTAGAAGTAGGCAGGAAGGCATCCAGACTGTGGGGAAAAACAAGGGTCTATTTATGGTTCTGTTGTTTCTCTTAAACCTGTATTATAACATATAGGTGACACTTGTTTGAAACATACATTCCTTAGCAACATAGTTGACAACAGCTGTGGAAAATTATACTTTCAGAGTGAATATTAAACCTTGTTTTGGATTAATTTCATTCTTCTGCTCACTATTCTTCTATAAATGAAATTACACAGCCAACAGGTTTCACTATGAGTTGATATAAAGATTTTAATGTGTATTTTTTTGTACCTGTACACCGGCCAGTATACCTTCAGTATGTTGCACAAGTTGGGTGATGTCATCAGGCCCTTATTATTACAACAGACAGTGAGATAGCTCAGTTTGCAAGCTTGTAAAAAATAGATATACAGTATTATCAAGCATGTATGACAGAGGAATAGATCAGACTTGTGAGTACAACAAGGGTTATAGGGTGAGACCGCTGAAACTTCCCCCAAGGAATGCTGAGCACCTCCCTGCCCAGAATATGTGCGTCATCTTTGGACAAAAGGTCAGTCAGCTGCTGTCTGGTCCAGATGAAGGTTAATTACCTCCTACGTAGAAGTTTTTCGAGTATCCTACATTATCTAATGTTGCTACCAGTGTAATTTCAGCTTCTGGTTATATTCTGATGCCCCCAAAAGAATTCGTGCTAGATTGACCCCAGGTCACTCAGTAAGGTCAGTGGCTACTTCAGTTTTATAGCTGTTATAATGGAAGCGGTGAGCAGAACAGGCATTAGGTCCCCTCATGGCGTTATTGGGGAGGCCTGCAGGGGGAGCCATTTGTGTTGTTAACCTGCTATCTGAGCTGAACAGTACAAGTTGCTCCATTACAAGTCCAACTCGAGTAAAAGTAAATGAGTATTAAGGAGTAAAATATACTCAAGTAGCCAAACTAAAAATACTCATTCTGAAGAAAATGGAAGATTGGAAAAGCAGGTAAAGTAAGAGCAAAGGGTGGAAGGACAGAAAGAAGGAAAGAAGAAGTGAAGGAAAGATACAAAGAGAAGGAAGGGACTAAAAACAAATGGGGCAAGAACAGAAGATAGGAAGGAAAGGGCAGAGAGGAGTGACAGAAAGAGAGAATGGAGCGTGGATTGATAAGGAATAACAGAAGAGAGTTTTATGTAGCATGACGTTTTTATGACCACAGCATCCGCCAGATAAATGTAGCTGAGAAGAAAGAAGAACGTGTCTCTATGAAATGGAGCGGAAGAAAGTAGTTTTGTAAAAATGGAAGTAAAGTAGCAAGTTGCTAAATTCAGTGGAGTAAATCTACATTTCACCTCTGTTGAATGATTTTCTTCACTTAAATGTGGATTAATTACATGCATGATCTCACAGTATAAATTCCACAACTGTTAAATGTATAATATTGGCTTTATTTGTATAATAAACTTTCTTAAGTACTTCTCTGTGTATTTATTAGTGCGTAATTATCCCACCTGTAATTCACCTGCTCGCTCTTCTTTACAGGTCACGCTTGACGAGAGGCAAAAGATGATCGGAAAGATCCTCTCTCATCTGCTTGGGAGCAACAGCAATGACTTAGAGTCGGCCAATGATACTTTGGAGGAGCTGATGGAGTTTGAGGAAGGGGAATGGGTCATTGTTAATGTCCCAGGTGAGGAAAAACCCACAAGATTTACACTAGCAAACCAAACAATGGTAATTATAGATGTTTGTGAATCAGATATAGCAAAAACAAAAATCATCATCTGGTTGCACTGTGATCCTTCTCCTCCAGATAGCAGGCATCTGACAGTCCCTGAGGTGGACCCTCTTGAGAACCTGTTGATTGAGCACCCCAGCATGTCCGTTTACCAGATGAAACGCAGGATGAGTGGAGACGAGGAGGAAGAGGAGGAGGTGGGCTCTGATGAAGATGAGGACGACTCCCCTAGGTTAACCTTGCACACACTCTGACCATCTTACACCCACGTTTATCTGACTGTCCTTCATGTGGCACTTGAGCCCAAAATGGAGATTCACTGACTAAGACTGTCAAAAATACATTTTGGAGTAATCCTGCTAACTAACAAAGAACATTTGCAGCAGAAGATTCAGTCAAATTCCAAAATGTTGTTGCATATGTGAGATACCATGAAGAATGACAAAAGAGAGGAGAGGTCCAGTCTCGTCTAAAGCAGAATGAATGGGAAACAGGAACAATATTTGCAGATAGTGACACTGAAGAATCCATCTGCACTTTCTGAAGAACTATCAACTTATTAGCAAATATTAAGTTTTTCACCTCCATGACTAAATGATTCATCTCAGCTCTGGTCGTAATGGGTCAGTTTGCAGCTTTAATTTGATATTTCTTGTGATCCATATCACTTCATGTCATCAGAACCCTCTGATTTGTCTGTTTGTTCAGGCCAGTGGCAGTGAAGAAGCACATCTCCTGGCGTCTGGCAGCCTGGGGAATCCCCTTGCCTGTCCAGCTGCTCGCAGTCCATAGGGCGAGGACCCAGGCTGAGCGGAAGAAGTTGAGCCGTGGCGTCATCCACAGGCAGAACCTGGCCAGGACGCGATTCTCCCCAGCGGAGAAACGCTACGGCCACTTCAAGCAGCCCTGCCAACGCCTGTATAACTACTGACCAAGATGAACGAACCTACATGTGCGGGTGCTCCTAAGGTTGCCTCCATCTTTCATTATTTATGCTCCGTAATATTGGGTTTAAACTCTGCTCTGCAAAAGAGTAACCAGTAACCAGAACTAGCTCATCAACCAGTATGTTTAGATGCACATTATACTCAGTGTACATGGATGGCATCAATAGGAAACCATCACAGAATATAACAAGGGAAAGAATGGCAGGTGAAGAAATGTACATCATGCCGATTATATGCTGATTATGGTGTTCAAAAAATGTATTTATTGCCTTAATTGGAGTAGACTGAGTTTTAATGTGCACTTAAATGTACGTAAGCGTAAAGCACGAGATTCATAATTTACTGTGTAGCAAAAGGAGAACCGACAGAAACACAGCAACGCAAGTTTTCACGCAGCCTGACGTTAATACAGGAAAAACCTGAAAGCAAACCCCCGCCTGGCACCACTGACGACAAAGAACCTTGACCTCCTGACACGACGCGTTTAACAGCTGGTCCCTCAGTTTGGACAAGTATTAGTAACACAGTTGCTATCAAGTAAAAGCTTTTGTACATTATTAAATAAGAACAGGTGAGATGTTTGAGTTGCTCTTGATTGATTTGTATGAGTAGATGTAGGACTTATAGAGGTGTGTGAAAGATATTCTAAAGGTGTTGTTACTGTTGCAGTGTGTGACACCGATTAAGATTTGACAAAAGAATACTTAAAGAAATGTTTGTTTGTTTGTGTTAAATGATGTTGGTTTATGGCACATTTTCATTGTTCCAGCTCAGTTGTATTCTGTATGTTTTATATGATGTGCCTTTGACTTAGATGCTCTTGTGACACATGCATTTCAAGTTAAAAGCTGATTTGATGCCATGTGAAAACACACCTATACTCTTATGAATTACTGTTATTTGCAATGATGAGGGTCCCTTGTGTTCGAAATGATTCTGCATAAGGATTGATTACGAAACCACTGTTTTGTCACTCTATTTTGTTATTTTCACTGAGTAACCCACTTTGACTTTGACATGTTACGCAAATTGTTCATTTTAGAGGAATGGGTGTAAATACAGTTGAATACCATGTTTTTGTATTTGTGTGTATTTATAAAATGTACAAAAAAACTGCAAATAAATCTTGTTTCCTTAAAGTGTTGTTGGTATATATATTTAATTTGACATTATAGTTATTACAGCCATCACCATAGATCAGTCAACATGGCTGGGATAAATGCTGATAAAAGCTTCTGTTTCATTTTCGTACTTCGTGTATCTTTCCCATGAACCTTTTCACTCGCTCTGGATCAATCGCGTCCGCCCAGTGGCCACCCTTCTTGAAATGAGAGCCAATGATCATGCCATTTGCGTCGAGATAGCTTTCCACATTGTCATAGGTCACCCCAGAGCCCACGAGCACAGGAATTCTCACAGATCGAGAAACATCTGAAACAGTAAAGAAACACAAACAGTATCAGCTAAAATAACAGGATGAGAAATATCTGCTGATATACAATCGGCGTGTTACACGATGAGAGAAATTAATTATTTAAAACACTAAGTACTGAAGTACAACTTAACTTTTAATGTTGAGGGTCCATTGATGAAGATAAGAAGTTTACCACACCTCTAATTACCTGTCCAGCCTACATACTGCATGGTAAACCGGGCCTCTTCTGTTTGTCTCCGCTTCCTCTTACCCTACTCATCAATAAATTAGAAACTTCATATGTGAGATAAAAGTTTATGTTGATATCTATGGCTTTAAAAACATTGCTTTTGAATCTGAACGCGTTAAGTAATGTCAGTGTTTGTCCCGTTTGTTGCAAGGCAGATAAGGGATTCAAAGGAACGTGACCAAACCCAGTGACCCTCCGCAGTGGCACGTGAGCTCCAGTTTCATTCCGTCTGACCTGCGTGTGCAAGTTTGTGTTAGCTACAGAGAGTTTTTCTGTGTGTGTCTGTGTGTCCAAGTGTGTGTGAAATGGGGCAAACTGTGTACTGTACATGGTGTTGACCAGTGTACAGTATTTGTGCATGAGGGTGTCTGGATGAAACCAATACTGAGTGCCTGTTTAGCTCCTGTGTTTACACTCCTGTCTGTCGTGTTGGAGACGCTGCTTTAAATAGCAATGCTGCTGTGTGTGTTAGTATGCTCACTCTGAGGGGCTGCAGACCTGCTGAACCTGGATGTCTCTCTGTCAGCCTGCGTGTGCAGTAATCACTGACAGAGGTGGAGGTACTCAGATCGTTTACTTGAGGTATCAATATCACAATATTTAAGTGCTCCAAGTCCTGCATTGAAATTTTTACTCTAGTAAAACTGAGAACCCATTTTGACAAAACGTGGTGGAAGGAAGCGTGGGGCACGACCCTGGGAAGAACCCAGTAAATACTGGTGCTGATCTGGACCCAGGGCCAGATTCAGGAATTTTTATAGCTACAAGATATGGGCATTTTATCCCCATATTTTCCATTATTTATTCAAATATTCTTAATACGCCAATATCAATGAAAAAACAGGCATATTTGTCCCGTGCATGACTTTAAATAGGTGCCATTTGGTCTAAATGTGTTTACATTTTGATTTTCTTTTGACAAATAAAGCAATGAAGTCATTATTTATAGTCATGTCTACCCTTTTAAGCCAGCATAATACTAGATATTAGTTAAAAGTTTGATACATTGAGCTCTAAGCAGCATTTTCATGTAGTAAGAGGTCCAGGTTGGCCACTTGGTTCAATCTACACCAGTAAAATTCCTTTTTTAACTTCATGTTGAGACTTCATTTCAAAAGTAACTACAACTAGAAAAAATATAGTGCAGTAAACATCCATTATTTCACTCTGAAACATAGCATAATACAAATATAAACTTGCACAAAATGGAAATACTCAAGTAAAGTACATGTGTGTAAAAAAAATTGTACAGGACAGTAGCTGAGTAAAAGTGCCTCCTTGCTGTTGAAAATGGTTGTCACCACTGATAGGTGATTCAATAACTTATATTCTTTGTGAGTGGTGATGCGTGTACAGTAATAATGAGAGTATTTGTCCAGTGCAATCTCTTAGAAGTGAGATTATTGCAGCACTTTTAATGAGTAGAGATCTCACTGTGACATAAAATTAGTTATCAGTGCTCAATTTCCAGGATAACAAAACAATAATTTCCCACCAAACGCAGCTCAAACTTTGCATCCCGCCACGCTCCGTGCTACTTAACGGACAGATGGCTTGTTGTAAACGAGAGTAAATGAGTGTAAATGAGTAATGGAAAATTCTATACCGAGCACCTTGCTGCGAACACTGGGGGGGACAAAGTTCACAGACTGAAGCCACGGGTGTGATTCAGTGTGTCTACAATTTGTGACAGTCACAGATTCTGGCTACATAACATGATCACGTATGTGACTGGGGGTGAGAGATATAAAGTTAGTGCCTATTAGAGAGAGTGAGAGAGAGAAAGAGAGAGAGAGAGGGAGAGAGAGAGTCTTCTGTGATAGTCTTGCACATTTACATTAATGTGCAAAGTAAACTGAGCCACATTACAGACAGGCTTTAGTTAACACTAATCTGGATGTAAACGCTCCTAACCAACAGTCGACCACTGACAGGGGGGCGCCCTCTTCTGGACAGACAGCACATAGACCCAAGCTTAGAAATAAGATCAGAAAGCATAGAAACTTCTTGATAGACTGAGGAACTCTTCCTATATGTTCACAAGCAGAACCTTGGTCCAGTTTTGTTCCTGCGATGTAGTTCCTGCAACGCACAAGGTCCCTGCTCCAAAAGTAGTAACTTCCTGCTGGCAAACAACTATCTGGGTGGAGTTTGTAGCGCAGGACATTGCTGACAGGTCAAACAGAGAGTTGAGACGTCAACAACTTGAGTACAGCATTTAAGTGAGTACTGGCTGTTGCTAGTATCTAGTATCTACCTTCATAGTAGTAGATTAAGATAGTTTCCCCCGTCACAATGATACAGTATGAATTGTGAATAAGATTCTGGTATTTTTGTCATTGTTAGCTGAATTATCTTTGGGTTTTGGCAGCTGGTCGGACAAAGTAAGCAACTCTGAGATGCCAGTTGCAGCTCTCGAAACATAAAACTCTATGTTGCAATCCCAAACTTCCAACTTATCGAGTAGTAGGTGATAACAAAAAAGTGTTTATTACAGCATGTGGAGTTTTTATAGCAGTACCTCTGAGCTCTCGTGGGTCAGCCTGCAACCCAGTGGCCGTTCCTGTGATGACGAGTCCATCTGAGAGGAAGAACTCAGCAGCATGCGCTGTCTCCTCAATGCTCATGTCTGACGTGATGGCATGAGAGCTGAGAAAAAACACACATATACTGTACATACACAAGCAGGTATACACACGGATTGAACAAGAAAACTGAGGCTCTCCCCTGTCGCAAATAAAGGCAAGATGAAATTCTAAAACTAAGAACTAATATGTGGTTTTCAGTTGACTAAACCCTAATACCCCCATTTAAATAGCAACTGTTAATTAATTAAACTGTGCGGAGCATCTGATTTTGTGTGTGTGATCCATGTCATCATAACCACTGTGACAATATCAACAAAAAGAGATTTCAAAAATAAAACCCACTTGTACTGATCAAATTTGTGGGCAATGGACTAACCTTCTCTCACTTATAACTTGAGAAATTATTAACCAATTTGGTTAAGAAATTATGAAACATGAATCATTAAACCAGGAAGGCACAGCGGACTTGAGGAAAGCTTCCAGCAAGGTCCTATGTGGGTTCTGAGGCCTGTGTTGGAGTTTCCTCGCTCTCCCTGTGTCTGTGTGGTGCTCTGGTTTCCTCCCCCAGTCCAAACAGATGATCTGAAAACTCTAAATTGTCTGTGGGTGTGAATGAGTCTGACTGTCTGCGTATGCTGCGTAACAGGTTCCAGCTCCACCCGACCCTGCACAATGTAGGTAGGTATATAATAAATAAATAAATGACCTTGCCAAAAATACCAAGCCAGGTCAAACAAATTAATTTCAGTGCTACTCACAAACTGAGAGACGTAATGGAGATTTTATATTGAGTGACTCCCAAATTCTTTTCATTCAGATATTAGTTATCAGTTCTATAGACTTGAGACTTGGCCTCAAATTCAGTGAAGAAAATGAAAACTTGAGACTTGACCGTCTGAAAATTGACATTTTTTAAGACGTCACTCAATATTAGAGAGCAAACACTTGATCGGTTTAAGGTAAATGACATACTGTGGCACTTATATATCCACACACGTTAATTTATTAAGGTTATATACCAGAGTGTGGCTACTAAAAAACATGAGCATAATAAAACAAGAAACCTAAAATGAGTCTTTGTGTTTGGCATGTTTTGAGGAATATAAGTAGCTTGCTTGTTGCCATGCATCTAATTATATTATTTATTTGCTAGTCCTGTTTTTGTTGTTAACCTAATAATTATCCTAATCTTGTGTACTGGTAACTAAAATCTGCTGGTTCTGTCTGTTGGTATGCTGTAATACAGCCATTTTAATTTAATTTAAGTTTCATGGAACTTGAAGGGACTTGGCCTCAACTTTGTATTAAACTTTGAAAGGAAAACGTTCCTTGGAAGCAGAGCCTGGCCTGGCCGTCGACGCCCAGCACTCAGAGACGTGAAAGACTGACATCTTGAATTCCTTCGGACCATTTGAGACTTGAGACTTCACTTGGACTTGAGTTAGATGACTTGAGACTTGACTTGATTTGGACTTAAAAGCTTTACCCTGAATGCATCACTACATGTGACGACCCTTTCTGCAGGCTCCTTGGTTCTCCTGTGGCGTCTTCAAGGCAGGAGGATGTAGGCTTCAGTTGGGTCATCAGGGAGATGAGATTCACCTGCTCTGATTGACTGATGAGCTTTTAGCTGGGGTCAGTCAGTCAGTCGCTCTCTCCCCTGGCAGCTGTTTGGTTTGGTTCTCCTTGGTTCCATTTTAGTATTTTGCTTCCTTTATTTTAGTTTAGTCACTTTTGTGTTTTAGTTAGATCTAATAAATATTTAAACTTAAAACTTGTGTGTGATCTCCCTCCTTGTCTGAACCCTGAGCCAGTTCGTGACACATTACACGACACATAACTAAAGATGTAAAGCGCCAATACACTTCCAAGCGTTAATTGCTTATCGGGGGCTTATCATATTCTACTAACTCATGAAGTTGTGGATGGTGCCCTTACCTGTGCTTCTTTTTGATGTCCGTGAAGATCTGGACATGGTCAGCACCAATCTGTTTGCGGTATCTCAGCAAGTCGCCGGCGCATGCATCCAGAAAGCCCTCATCAGCCACATGTGAAAAGACAAACCCCTCAGCCCTGATGAAATCCAGTCCTTTCACAACAAACATGGTGACATTACAGAACCATGGTTAACTAGTTGTGTCAAATAATTGATGTTGAATCATTTGAAAGGCAGCTGGCCTTTGTTAAAAAAAAACCCAGATGCAGTTTCTCAATCCAAACTCAACTCTACAGCAGTTCATCAATTTACTGAAATGAATTCAGTTACTGTAGTATTTGGTTGGAATACTAATTCATATACTCTTCTTGTGGCAATGATGATTTCTGTTTTGTTCTAAAAACTACTTTGGTTGCTACGTTATATACAGATATGAACAATAGTATTGGTACTCTCACATTTTATTCAATGCAAAAATCCTTAAGAATAATATGAATTAAAAGATCCTTTTTCATCCATACGTGCATGTGTTGTTGCTTTGTCTTTTTGTCATTTTCAATTTAGTTCACACAAAAATGTTGACAGGTACCGATACTTAAAGCCACGTCTGTGCCTGAATACACAGAACTACAGCCATTTGTTATGAAGTCTATATGAACCTGAAGCCAGAGCTGTGGCCAATGCAGGCTTGTTCGCAGAAGACAGTATTTGCACTCCAAGAGGCAGGGATGGACAGAGGCTCCTCACAGCAGCACATACTGCGGTCATGCAGGCACACACCTCAGGACCCACAGAGAAGGAATATGGGATATCATGCATGTTCTCAATGATCACACCATCCTGAAAGAAGGGTTTTTAAGCAATGGTCACTGGCTTCAATACTTTTCAGCAAAACTTGATATGTATGAGGAGTTTATAAATCATACATTTGTGCAAGCACTTACAATCCCAGCATCACGATAGATTTCCGCCTCTTTGCATGCTTCTTCAGTGATCTGGGACATTGTCATGCACCCTAAGGGTGTGCCTGGAAGTTAAAAGACAGTCGCATCTGAATAAGACAAATTCTCCCAATTTCCAAGTTAAAAACAAGAGCAACACATGGTTCAGTGCAATATTAGTTTACCTGGTAAGGCTTTGACATGAATCATTCCAATAACAACAGATTTGGTGCGCCCAAAAAGCTCCAAAAATTTCATCTTCCCGTTTTGGAAAAGTAACCTTATCGCCACAAAACAAATCTGGTGTTTTCCTGTCACTTCACGTGGGGATCACGTGACTGGTCAAGGGTCAGCGTTGTTCAAACAAATTGTTTTTGAGACTATCCTCAAAACTCGCGTTACAGGGAATACATTTTTAATCTCACATCACCCCGTTGCCTGATTTGCACTACTTGCGCTGCAAAAAGACTTTTCATGGTTAATACGGGGAGAGAGAAGCAAATGTGGCAACCCGAGCAAGAAATTGGCGCCCTAGTAGAAGCATCCGCCGGCTAAGATCGCTATTTTATTGCAAAATCATAGATGCGTAAAGGGTGACAGCGAGTGATAACCATGTCTGTAGCTTGTAGTTAAGGATACACCCGGTTATACACAATATACCAGTCGCAAAACGTTATATTTTCAACTTAAATCGTGTCGACTACAGCTTTGTTTACATCTGACACACTAGCCACGCGGTGCCCAGCCGCTTCCTGTTACTTAGCTCCGCCCCTGCAGCTGTCACCCGTGCGTCACGCCTCCTCTTTTTTTGGTTGTTTTTTTTTACCGGCAAAAACATAAACTTATTTTCCCTTTTTCTCCACCACACTTTATAAAGATTAACATCATAAGCAGGTTTAGCTTTTTTAAAAATCTGAAATATATTTTATCGCTGAAACGAGACGGCGGAGAGGAGGTGAAGTCTGCGTTTTTTTAGCGCCAAGTTAAATCGCCTCCTCTCTGACGTTGATGCTTCAAGTCATCTGTTCTCTGGAAGGCGCCAGCTCAGAGGAACCAGCAGCCTGGGCCGGGGACGCACACACTGCAGAGAACACACACTGGAGTCTCAACAATCAGCTTGCTAGCGGCGAAGTGACGATAGAACCGTGTTCCATTTCAGAGACGTGGATAAAGAGTGAACTTCAAGGGCCGAATCTTGAGGTGAGCGGATGGAAAGAACCGTAGCTACAAAGTTATTGAAGTCGCCGTTTCAGCTTCCAGGCTAAAGCTGACTTTCATGCTAACCAAAGTGGAGTAAGTTGGAATACGGGCGGTCGATTAAAAAGTTTTAAAAGGCACGACTCAATCTGTAATGTTGCTGTTATATTTGCATTTGTGTGTTTGTTTGAAAGCGATGAATCGGGATACGAGCCGTCCCCAAAACTGTGCCGGGCTCGGCCATTATTTGGCAAGCCAGCTGTCCAAACTTTGTAGGTGGAAATAACAAAGTCCCGCGTAAAAATATGAGTAACTACAAAGCTGTGCAATCAGTGTGTGGTCTGATGTTGCTGGATGACTCGATTCTACCAGCATATCTGCGTTATTTCGCACTTTTCGCTGGCTTTTAACACCGTGTACCGCTTGTGTTTCCCCGCGCCAGGCTGAGCTGGGCTTTGTCAGGAGGAGGGAGTTGGGAGTGGGGGTTGGGAGATTCTGAACGTGTTGAATTAATGAAATAAACCTTTTAAAACATTTCTCATTCACAGGTTTACTCTGAAACCTGCTTGTACGCCTCTGAGTATAATGCTAGGAGAACGGTGAGTTTGAGCTTTACTCCTTTTAGTGTCACTTCCTTTCATGAAGTGTGTCAATCTAGTGAGTGACGATGAAGAAGAAAAGTTAATGGAGGGAGCCACCCGGCTAAGTTAGCTCGCTGCTATATCAACATGACCTCGTTTTTAGCCATATTAGCGTGTACACCTCTGCATTGCTTTCGAGTGATTGTGCCGAGTTGGAGACTTACAGCTACAATTTGCTCTGGTTCAGGGAAGAGACAGTAAGGAAGTCTGTCGCTCCCGAGGCGCCCAAAGAAAACGCAGTCGTACGACCCAGAAAGAGGAAGGCAGATGTTGCCATTGTAAGTAAAAAATCATCTAAGCTGGCAAACTAAACCTCACTTTCCACATCCTAAATGCATACCTGGAGGAATGATCAAACTAGGAATCTGATGTCACATTTGATTTGGATTATTGCATGAGTGTAAGCCTGCTTTTGAACAACGCAGACCATCAGTTACCTCTTTTATTGTTCTGTATTGAAGTCTTCCATCGACAAGTTTCTGTTTACACCTTACACAAACTCTCACACACATGCACCTCCCATGTCAAAAAAAAAAAAAAAGTTGATATTAACTCGTGTATATATATATATATATATATATAATAACCTCGACTTCTTCTTGATTTGTGGCTTCAGTATTTACAGGATCCGGATGAGGAGGTAGCAGAGATGACGAAGAAGAA
>OMOW01101482.1:0-11133 GCA_900312555.1 Lamprogrammus exutus
CTGGCCATGGGCAATATCGAGACAACAGATCTCACTCAGTATGATAAAGTCATGAACGTCAACGTCAGGTATGATTTCAGAAACCTGACGTAATAAAATCACGGAGGCTTAAGTATTTATATTATTTGCAGTTTTTGATTAAATTGGTTTAAGTATTTGGCAAAGACCAAAGTTGAATACTAGTCAGCGTAGAAATATGGAGGAAATCAAAGCTCATGTTTTTGTGGTATCGAATGTGTTTTCGGTTCGTAATGAAACCGAAAATTATCTTTGTGTATTGTTTAGATCAAAACAAATTGGATGTTTTGATTAGCAGAGATTTCTTTTGAACATACTGTGACTAAACTTCAGATTGGACATCAACGCATGGGATGTTTGGGTTGACAGACTCTGCTTGTGAAATCAGGACCGGAGTCCAAGTATTGCATAAGCCAATACTGTGAAGTTTGTGGTCAGGTATGAATCTACAGGCAGTCACGCTGATACACATGGACAGCATCTTACACGACGACTGCTGCATTTCTGGCCACAGACCGCAAACGGGTCGTTCACACCAGGGGGTCTCAGAGGGAAAAGCCACCATCAGGCAGACGTTAGGGCAGCAGTGAGTCTGGGACCAGCAGCCTTTCAGATCGTTTCCCCCACCATGATCTCATGTGGTTGAATGGTAAACACATAGTCGTCGTAATGGCCGCGGCCTGCGCTCAAGTCTACGCTTCACTTTACTCCGCTCACATCACAGTAATGGCACCTGCATTTTATGTCTTCTACCACCGCCTGTCGCAGTGTAACCCGTCTCTCACACCTTTCATCACAGTTCAAAAAGGAATAGCATAGAATTGGTGACGCTATGGTGTTTGGTCATAGTATCTGTGTGTGTGAATTCTGTGCATCTACTATAGAACAGTGCATTTGATGTGTATATCAATGTATAATTTCTACGCCCAAGCCTTTCAGTCAACTTTACACTCATTGAAGTGTGATGTGACTATAACTGAATCTCTTGTAGTCCAGTTCAGATGTGAAAACTATGATGTATTCACACACAGTTAGTGACTGTAAGAGGACACCGGGTCTCACTGTCTTAAATCTGTAAGACTGTGAGACAGACAGCAACATTTACCAGTCCTAAAGTTACCTGCTGAATGTGTGAGTGCAGGTGACACCGTGGTTATCGAGTGGGTGAACCCCACCACAGATGCATGAAATCGCCCCCTGCAGACGGCTGGTGGCATCCCTGACTAACATACTCGTATTCCTTACTTATTCCTTAACTTGTGATTTGGTATTTTGGGCATATTTCTGGTGTGTGTTTTTACTTATTATGTTTGCTCTTTTATCTCCATATTCCAGGTCTGTGTATCATCTGACTCAACTTTGTGTGCCTCACCTGATAAAGACCAAAGGCTCCATTGTCAACGTATCGAGCGTTAATGGACAGAGATCAGTGAGTGTTACACAGTCGGCCACACATGCGCTGTTACACCCAGCGATGCACCGAATCTGTTGCTTTGTCCTCTCTCTGTAGTTCCCTGGCGTCTTGGCCTATTGCATGTCCAAATCTGCCATTGACCAGTTCACACGTTGTACAGCGCTTGGTGAGTGTTTTCCCCACGTTTCCTTAAAAAGTTCACAATGGCGCCTCAGACTGCAGGAAATCACGACTGCTTTTTTTTATTTCAGAACTGGCACCAAAGCAAGTCAGAGTGAATTCTGTCTGGTAGGTGGAATGAATATTGTGTTTTCTCACTCATTTGTCATTGTTGCATCCGAGTATTTCTGATACTTTATATTCCTTCTTTTATCTCTCCAGCCCTGGTGTGATCATCACAGATGTCCACAAGAGAGCGGGGCTGAATGAGGAGCAGTATGCTCAGGTAATTCACCCTCTCACTTACATCGGTTACAGCCGTTGAAATTCCACACAAAAGTGCTACGAGATAGATATGAAGTCTGTCGTGTCAAGGACATAATACACGTCATTGCAGTACTCAGTACTATGGATATATAGTATTTCTGGTGCATCTGGTATCATGTAACCTTGATGTAAAAGTCATTTATGAGTGAAGGAACGTGGTGGTGTGACACTGTTTGCACTAACTGGTTGTATCTCGGGCAGAGTGCAAACCTGGCCCCTCTAACCTGACGGTGACACTAGAAGAAAAGCTAAGAGGTCATCAAAATCATTTGGATTCATCTTTTGAAGAGCGTTATTAACAGCAAATTTAATGGAAATTCAATACTTGTCATAAACTGTGACTTCATAGTGGTGCTAGAGGAAGTCACGTGTCCTCAAAACGATTACTGTTCTTCCTCTGTAGAACATTGATGATTATCCACATTCTTACAGCCTCCTCTCTTAATTTCTCTCAATCTTTTTCACCACCAGTTTCTAGCCAGGTGCCAGCAGACCCACGCCCTCGGTCGACCAGGTGAGGTGGAGGAAGTGGCCCAGAGCATCGCCTTCCTAGCGTCCGATGCTGCGAGCTACATTACAGGGGTCAACCTGCCCGTAGATGGGGGCCGCCATGCCATGTGCCCACGATGATCACAGTGTGCATGTTAATTTATTCTGCTAATACACTGATTACAACCCCCAAATCTGCCCGCCTACCAGTTTTCTATGCTGAACATGACTGTAGTTGAAGTAATGCCACTGACTCCAGGACAGTTTAAAAAAGGAATTAATTCATCCATACATTAACATATAGAAGAAATGCACTGCCCGAAGTAGGTACTTTAAATGTATTCTATGATGTCATTTTGCAATGATGAAAACATAATTTGAAAGTTACTCATCACCAAAGGTTTGAAACATTTATTGAGTTACCAGCATGAAATATCTGTACAGAAAGAATACTGTATTCTCCACAGATGGGAGGTGTTGTACTATGTACTGTAGTTAAGTGTTGTGTATTATAAGAAGTCCTCTGAGTTTATTGGTTGGTGGGACCAACCATCACTGCTGCACATTTCAGTGTCAAATGAATAAACAGTAAATAATCAAGGATGGTAAAGTCCCCAACAGTTGATAGTTCAGATCAGTTAAATTATTTAAAAAAAACACAGAATCTTGAATCTTTAAAGCTCCAAGTAACCAAAAATGTGCTGAAACGTGAACTTAATGCCTGGATTTGAATTGGAAAGCTCATCAGAAATTAAATAAAACTTAAATAGCACCCACTGTAGATAATAAAGGTTGCATAATTATACACATTTACATTCTGAACAAGTAAAAAAAACAACTTATAGTTTCAGACTCAGAATATTGATAACATAATAAAATACTACTTTGAAAATATAATTTAGTGAGTTTGGCATGTGTGTATTCATACTATACATATCTTCCCTTTTAAGTAGAGACATAGCACTGCTGAGGCGATAGACTACGAGTGTCAACTATTTTAGCACCAGGCGTCACCTCTGTGTCATCCCAGATCATTCCTGGTAACGTGTTTTCGCCGTGAGATGAGAGGTGCAGTACGAGGTAGCATCTTGACACACTTTTCGCTGTTCACACCGTGGAATCCTACCATCCACGTTGACATGGGGGAAAGGAACCACGCAGCAGTTGTTAGTGCGAAGTGATCTGTTACGCTGGGTCTCAGCACTGGACAGTTAAGAGGCTCAAAAGGCGAAGTTGGAGGCAACACGCCGGTGTGTCCCAGGCACACTGTATACCTGAATGATATGATGTTGATCTATGCCTGAATTGCTTCAGAAAGGTTGTGGAACAATAACTATTGCACTTTATATTACAATGTACAGTACATATACATGTATAAATAATACTTCAATTTTGAAACATTGAAACAAGAATATTTGCATTTGCATGTGTATCTGTTCCATATTTCTGTACAGACCGGTAATAATTTCTTTTCAATTTTTGCAAAATATGATGTCAGACCGTGAAGGGAATATGTTACAGCATGGTCCGAGAGATGAAAGAAATGGGACTCTCATATTACTTCCTTCCATTCTGAGCATTCAGGTCTTGTATCACAGGAACAAGTTTCTGAAAAAGGAGCTTCTTCTTTTTTTTTTGTCCTTTTTCCAAAGGCGGATTAGTGCCAGAAGTCTTATCTTTGTAGGTCCAATGGGCGACTCCTCTCTGGTGCCCGCTCCTGTTCTGCAGTCCAAGCATATTATGTGGAGAGAAAATATGGGCACCAGTCCCCCCCTCCCCCCTGCTGTCCGGCGTCCCTCGTGCAGTCACTCCTTAGAGGAGCATGCAAGCTTAAAGGAAGCACACCGGTCCAACCTCAAGGTGGTAACGTGAGCCAGGTTCTGTGCTGGGCAGGTTGTACACGTCCACTATGGGCAGTAAGTTTGGGTCTTGGGTCTGGAAGACGAAGTGGGTCTGATGCCATCGGCCATCTTTGATCTGAAAAGTTGTATTATATCACATGATAAGACAATTGCACGAGACATAATGATGGTGATATTAATAGAAAGCAATCAGAAAGCATACAGAAGTACCCAAATTCTACCCAGAATATTTGGATTTTGTACACGGTTGACTTGCAAAACGAGTTCAGCTGAGTTACAGCCAATTTGATAATTTAGCCATAGTTCCACTCATATATAGACGTCCATCAAAGTGTGCATGAATGTTGAGAGCTGATATGTGAACGTCATCTACATTTGGTTGCAAGTCCATCATACATTTTACGAGTTATTGCAGGTTATGGCCAATCGCCTACACCTCTAAAAACTCCACATACCAAGCATAAAATCTGATGAAATCTATAAGTGATGCTATGAAAAAAGACAAAAAAGCAAAACTAAATAAACAATGGCAGAACATCAGTTTTGGTCGTAAAGGGTGTGGCCTACACAAATGGATCATTTTCTTTAGGAATCCAGGAATTCCTGGATCTGCACCAGAAACTAATCATCTGTTCCATGATGCAACTTTACAACAAATTTTACTGACATCGTTTTTTTTTTTAACACATTTTTGAGATATTTTCCTACGATTAAAAAATGGACCAAAATCTCAACCTCCTCATTGGTGCAGGAAATAACACAGACTTAAATGACAAAAGGTTTACTTTCAACCCATGCCATCACAGTATCTCTGCGTACCCAGCAGTCATCCCTGTGTATGAGTGGCTCCAGAAGGTCCCCCGCCTGGATCCTCTCCCCGCTCCAGGCCTTGAAGCTCACAGCGTTGGTTGACGGCTGCAGAGAGGGTCCTGCTGCCCACACTGGCGTATTAAGACAGTGAATGGTGATGTGCTGGACAGCCTCGGTGCTCAAAAGGTGGATGAAGTTCATTTGGATACGGCCAACTCCCATCTCCAACTGCAGAGGGATTGAATTTCTGTTAAAACACTGAAGCAAATATGAAGTACGACAAATATGACAACAGTGAGGGCTGATTTTTGTTGAGAATTGGTTAAAACCAAACGCGACAAGACTTAATCACGATATAGAGGTGCTTTGTAAGACAATGAAATAATTAGTTGAAAGTGGATGTGATTTAGAGTTACATTGTTTATGTTAGAGTTACATTCTACATTGTTCTCATTTCACAAATTGTCAGACTGTCAGGTTAAATCGTAAATCTCTACCTTTAAACTTTCCCATTATTCAACGTACACGTAGGACGTTTCTCTGTGATCTTATGCTGTGGTATCTACTGGCAACAATATGACTCCAAAACTCAGGAATGCAAGTGTGGAGGACAGATAAAGAGCCTGAGGTATAGCTGCCAGCTGAGGATGCAATGAATTGTGACTTGGCTGATGAGGATGAACGGGAAGCTCAGAGATTTACTGTGAGAACGATGCATCATGTCCAAACTGCTCTACAGTTCGAGCCAATTGAAACAGAAGGAGAAATGAGGAAAAACATTGATTGCATCTTAATTGATCGAATGAACAAAGTCTCACAAACACACAGCTCGTTTTAAAGTCTAAGCTTCTCACGGCCTTGAGATATGGTTTCTTTCTGAGAAATCTTATTCCCCACAAAGACAAACAACAATGGATTTGATGTCTGGATGTGGCACATGATTAAATATGAGGTCATCCTAACCTTGGACACTGTGACAGGCTTCAAGCAAGTCTGCCCTCCACCAGTGAAGTTGCACGTCACTTCAATAGTGTCAGCCGTGCAGCCAAGATTCGGGTCAATCCAGTAAGTGCCTTTCAAAGAGCAGCATCAGAGGAGGAAACAAATGTGAATTACCAAGAACAGAGTGAATATTTGGACAGAAATGAAGAGGCAGCTCCTCACCATCGTACAGCCTCTGTTCACAGTTGTACAGGTCTCGGCAGATTCGGGCGGGATTGTCACGCGTTCCAAGAGGGTTTTTTAGACTTTGGATCAGAGTGCTGAGATGCTGCAGGGTCTTGAAGATCTCTGTTCCCTGGTCTAACATGGGCAGGTCCATGTTTGGATAATTCTGCGTTGGACATAAATATGATCATGATTTGAATAAATCAGCTTAAATAAAGGCTGAAACTCTTCTGTCTGATGCTGCATTTTGTTCATCATGGGGCTATTTATTCAGTAATGCAGTAATGCCCTGCACTGAAAAGCATTTAAAAATAAAAATAAAAAGTCCTCTGCCGTCTTTTAATTGTCATTTTATTACCGTATATTTATGGCGTAAAGCTCTTTGAATTGGCCATGTGTCTGAAATCGGCCTGCCTTGATTTAAAAATAGACATTTCATTTGACTTGTTGCAATCTCAGACACCACAGACAAATCACTACCTGGAAGGGCAGACAATGCCAGGTGGCACTCTGTGTCATAGTTGACAAGAAGTGTTTTATGGATTGGCAAGGCTACGTCGCCCAAGGACCCTGGGGGCTCTGTCAGGGTGTCAGATTGATTTTATATTTAAGACCTGATGAAAAATTCACACTGGAAATGTACTGTATATGTATTTAATGCACTATATGTACGCTTAGCAGATTTCATGCAACTCATCTCAAATTGATGTGTGAGAGTGCTTCAGATTCCTGTCTTTTGTGTGAATTTATGATATAAAGTCTGAAAAATATACGTTTCTGTTTTTCTCATTTTCTCATTATCATAGACCTGCAGTCAGAAATGGGTCAACATGTGAAGAAATGCCCAAAGAATATACAGTAAAATGGACAGATTTCTAACTTTTACGAACTTGCATTTATTGCTCACAAACTCTTTTTCTCCTCTTTTTCAGTGTCCCAATTTGTGTGTTTATGTGGGGTGGAACTGCAGTCTAGTACAAGAAAAAATGTTCACATGTCTCGCCACGCAATAAAACAATCAACAGAATCTTTGCCACATCGGTACTTTTCCATCAAATCTCACCTCTGTCCTCAAAACAGTGTGGGAATCGATGATGACTTGAAAGGCAGCACCCAGGGCCTCATTTTTCTATACGAGAAGAGAACAAAAAAACGAGGAAGCAACCGTGGTCATTTTCACTCTAACTTGTCCTCTGTGTTCATTCCCTGAACCCCAAAAAGACAAACGGGCATACTTACAAGTAAAAGGTGAGAACTGGGAAGACCCTGGAAACCAAAGAGAGGAAGATGGAGTACAGGCACAATGTATCTTAACTTCACATTCAAGAAAAACTGCTGCATTCTGCCACGTTAGAGGATTGCTATTAAGGCCACATTTCCAGAAGTTATGTAGTCTACAATTTAGTCTTAAAGTTTTGCATTGATTGAAGCGATATTCATCATATTTAAAGAAAGAAATAGCAAAATCGATACTTCCTCTCTCACTGATCTTTTCATAGCAGCTGCCACGCAATGCATTAACATTCAGTGCACACACTGCAGAGCGTGTTGCTGCCATCCATAAGGAATATGCTTACTTTAAAATGGAAATGAGGTATCTGTGTTATGGAAACACACTTGATGTGATGACTAGTCAACAAAACAGTTCCTGGGAGATGATTTCACTAGTTTCCAATGCAAATGGAAACATTTTTTAATCATATGACAGTATCTTGATACCAAATTTACTCTAAAATTTAATGCGTTTCTTTTCATAGGTGAAATACAAAAAATGAAGAACTTACTGGCGGTCCTGGTGGCCCACGTGGACCAGGCGATCCCTAAAAAAAAGCACCATCATATTAGGCTTCTCAATATTTTCAACTAAAACTTTATAGAAGACGCTTAAGTAGTGGAGCCATTTCTTGTACTAAAACAGCAGTTCTGAGCACAGAATAATAATTAGGTTGCAAAGGTGAATAATTGCTTACCCTTGGTCCTGGCAATCCCTGTTGGAAATGAGAGAAAAATAAAAAATAAAATCAATATTTATAAGTGTACAATCCTACAATAATGGAATTAATCTGGCATCAGATGATCTAAGTGCTGCAGATTCAACACACTGATCTGCATGTTGAATTGCCCTCTACATTAATTTATTCAAGATTACTCACAATGTGAGTCCATACACAAATGTTGACATTGAGCTTGTGAATTATTTCAGTGAGAGAGAGCCCAACAAATCTCATAAAAAGCTTGAGATGAGCATGCAGCCCACATTCATCAACCTGACAGGAATTCTGCTGCAGCTAAGTGTCTCTGAGAGTGTAAGAACAAACACAGGAGCACAACAGGAAATCAAAAAGTGCTGTGAGCAAAGGAGACTGAGGGGTGTGCTCCCTCCATACTAAGCATTCTGCTCTGTGCTCACGGTACAGACAGAAAAGGATTCATCAAAAACAGCGCCACGCACCGTCTCCCCCCAACTTCCTTTGTCACCCTGGGGTCCCTGATGGAGAGAGAGAAGACAGAGTATCACTCCATCACTGCCAAAAAAGAGACAGAAGTTATATGCTGCTTGGCAGATAGGATGAGATACATACGAGATGGCCGCTGGGTCCAATGAAGCCGACAGGGCCCAAAGCTCCCTCCATACCCTGGAAAGGAAGGACAGGCATGTTAGAGACTGAGGACACATATGATGGAGCACCCGATGAAGCACGGCCTATACTTCATGAGAAGTGCGCAGTTCATGGGAGACAGTTCACTGCATCATTTCATCTTATAATACCATCAAACCACGTGGTCCTTTTGGTCCCTGTATCCCTGCTGCACCGATGTCTCCTGGGGGTCCCTAGAAAAAAACAAAAACCCAGGCTTAAAATGGTCCCTATAGAAACCTATGGACGGCTTCACGTACTCTGCACCCAGATTTTGTAGTCCATGGCTCCTCCACTGGAAGAAGTCTCTGTTATGGTATTTCATAACACTTTTAACCAGTGGCATGTATTTCTAAATACATGGTTGAATCAGTACATATGATGTACCTCATATTGTACATCACAGTCAGAGTAAACATGAACAAAGACTATTTCTTTGACATACAAAATGTCCTTCTGTAACAAATGCATGCAGTTTAATCGAACATGGCATTTTGAGACAAAAACATCACTCTGCACGTGTACCACCAGTTTGACTCTGCTCTCAGATAAGAATGCCTTGAGCACAGCATTTTTGCACACAAAAAAATAGCTTGAAGAAAAGCAGAAGAATAGTATCTTAAAGTTGAATCAAAAAAAGAACGTGTTTTTAAACTCGACAACAGAGGAGAAATGACATTATAATGTAATTTACTTTGGGCGCATTCAGTCGTAAATCAGCCTCTGGTCTGGAGCAGGTAATATGAATTGAGCAGTTCTATAAGCAACCAGAGTTAGATTTGTAAATTCCATATGTTGCTATTCTATCTAATAAATCTGTTTTAATAATCCTTACTCAATATCGCTTTAATGGAATGGGTACTTAAATTTCTACTGAACACTAATACAAATCGTATCTGCTTCACAATCACCTATTGTATAATTCCTACTGTAAGTGAACATATCCAACATAGAGCGAGAGCCTATCAAAGCCTGTTCTGTTTCTTCAGCTGGCAATTATCTACGTATATACAGCATTGCTATAATTAAAGAGTTATAGCATCGCACCATTGGGGAGTAGCAGATGTGATCACGTAGTTTGATACAGTAAAGTCTAACTGCTTTCAAACTAATTCTTCCCAAAGACATTAGATATATTGTACCTGCAGAGCATTTTGGACAATTAAATTTCCCAAACACACCTCAACCAAACAGGGATGTGCAGCTGAAAACTGCTTTCCGACCATTTTGTGAGTGCTATGTCATAGATCTGGCCTAGAGGTTAAGAGTTTTATCTAGACGGGGAACCTTTATAAGTCAGTGACCTGAGATCACAATGCTGGTGATGAAAGGAGGTTACCTTGGGTCCAAACAAACCCAGCACCCCTGGAAACCCTTGTTCGCCGGTATCCCCCTGGTGCACAGAAAAGGGAAAAGCACTGTTACCTTCATCACTGCACAAGCCAAGAGGTGGAAAGTAATTTTGAATGACAAGCTTTTAAAAAATAAATTCCGCTGTATTAGTGCTTACTGGTTGTCCTTTAGGCCCCTGGTCTCCTTGTGTGCCTGGCAGTCCCATCCCACCACTTGAGCCTCTCTTCCCTGTAGGCCCACTTTGGCCTGGGAGACCCCTATCACCCTGGACACACAAACACATGTCAGGAAGTAGTCTCTACATGTTTTTTTATCACTTAATGCAACTGAATCAACTATAGTCTACCATACCTAAATACCGAGTCCAGATAAGGTAAATGTTTGCACAGAGATCAGCAATACATCAACAAATCGGGATGCTGCACTATTCCCTAAAACAGGAGCAATGAGTCCAAAACCTCCTAACAGCACGGGTCTAAAACATAAAGCCTCTTTGTTTAAGTCTCGGTTATGCATACGTGCACATTTTGTGCAAACCTCATATCTGCAAGGCCATGCAAACCCAGACTGTGCCAACACATTAGCACCAACTTACACAAATTACTGCAGTGAATATTTGCTCTTTAAGGAGACGTTTAAGGGGCCATTCAGAATGGCAGCTATCATTGGACATTATGTCCAGGAAAGCATGGAGACGGTTTTCCCTCCAAGAATCTTAACTCAGATCAGTAAATGATCCAGTTATAAGGGGAACATTACGGTGCCAAGGAAGGCAGCCATGGTGGATTAGTCTTAAAGCTGAGATAGGCAATTTCCATTTAATATTGGCAATGAAATTTGCTTACGTTGTGCTCTTTAAAAAGGCTTGTGTCCACACCTACTTCAAATATAGCGC
>OMOW01101490.1:0-10224 GCA_900312555.1 Lamprogrammus exutus
GTGATCTTACCTTAAACGCCCTCTAGCTTTCCCTTTATATCTTTCCTTTATTTTTCTCCTGGCTTATCACCCCCTCTCTCCTCCTTAGCCGGAGTACTCTTCAAGGTTTCCAGACAGTTCTGTGCTTTAGCGGACGATTCAGAGCTATATAGAGCTGCTTATTTGTAGTAACAGTAAGTCCACTGTTGCAAAATTGAGTGTGCTTGGCTGGCATGCCTTTGTTCCGGCCCTCACTTATCGACTTTGCCCCTGCTTGACATGGCTCTATTCTTGCTAATGGGGTTTGGAAGATACTGAATGACCTTGATGCACCATGGCTACCAGGGAACACAGATGCTCATTCTTCATAGGTCTCACACTACCTGGACATGCCAGGATTTTCATCCAATAAAAGGGCAAAAAGTGGAATTGTGGCAGAGAAGAGTGAGGTGGGAAACTTAGCTGCAAGGAAACAAATTAAGCCCCAAAAAAAGAAGGGCAGAAAGTTGAGAAAGGAAGAGAGGAAGAAGATAACGGAAATTATGTGGCTCAACATTCCATTAGAGGGAAGCAGCTAGAACAGAATAAGAGGATGCACAGGGGATCATAATAATTTCTGATTCCAAACAAGATGATGCTAACTATATTTCTGCATTACCCTCCCCTGTCCCCTCAATGTCAAACGTGCACTGCAAAAATCCCCCTCTTATCAAGTAATTTCATCTCTTATTGAGTCCGGAAATCCTGCTTTCTACTGAGAGAACAACTCAAAACATCACTTTTTTCCCCAACTCTAGTGCAGCGATCCCACTTATGATGTTGTCTCAAGAAAATGACACTCATTTCCTGAAAATAACTGAAATAAGTTGCTTTGCCGAAAGCAATCACACCCAACTGATTTTTTGACTGCTCTAAGAAAATAAGATTTTAACAACTCAACAATAAAGAAAATGAGCAAAGCATGCATCTTATGCCTGAATTACTGTCTCTTACATTCTTCGTGTGTCTCAGGGTCGGTCAGGTTATCTGTCTTGAATTGCAAATGTATTCTCCAGGCACAATATGTGAGGTATATACTTTCCATTATTATTATTGAAGGCAGTTACCAATTCTGCATGATGATAAAACAAGCTGGATGCAAGGATGTTATGATGTGGCTCAAAGCCATAACAAAAAGTGAACCAACGCACCCTGAATCATCAACTTTAAACAAACGTTATCAATTATTCAGACATTAAAAACATGCAGAGTGTGAGCGATCCATCAGTGACATTAGTATGAGAGCTCATCAGAGAGTGTGTGTGTTTGTGAGAGAGAGTGTGTTGCATAGGTGGCAGCGATAGTAGTCAGTGTTGAGTGCAAGGGAAGAAAATAACATTCCGAGTTAAAACCCTTAAGCTACAACAATAAAATATTGCAGAAGAAATTCCCCCCTGAAGAAAGGGTGAGAAAGAGCAGGAGCAAGAGAGCAACAGGGAGGTAAAGAGTAGTTTAAAGGCCTCCTCCCTGGTGACCGCCATGTGCTGCAATCAGGTCTGGAGGAGCAGCCTACAAACAGAGCACTTAGATTAACACACAAGGCAGGGCCATGACAGGGAGGACTCTACATGTTCCTTTCACATGGAACACCTATCCACTAAAGGGGAGTAGATACAAAAAGAACAGTCAAATCAATAACATTGTGACTTTATGACCTAAAATTACAAAGGAACTCTTTAGATTTGGTTGAATGACTGATGGTTTGGCGTGCTAGGGGGTATTTGTTTTGTTATTTGTCATTTGTATGCTTAGGTTTGCCTCTCCATTGAGAGCCATGGGAAATATCTTTTAATATGTGCAAATCTCAACTCTGGATTCTGTCAACGTAACAGAACAGACATTGCCCCATGCTTTTGATAAATAAATAAATAAACAAATAAACAATCAACACTAACAGTTCAAATGTTACTGTCAAAATGTATGAATTCATGCCTCTTCTAAAGAGCGGCCATGCTGGACATTGGTATTCCACTGCTATTGTTTCCAACTCCTCGCTCCTCCATTTTGACACACACAAATTGTATACTGCATGGTAAAATGTTTGAAAAGCAATGTTAGCTTTTCATGATTCATATATAAGAAAATCCTTTTTTCCCCCCCTATTTATTGTAGCATGCGTGAACATTATCATATAGAGGAACTATTAGTCACACTTGGAGGAGCAGCGCTAATTGTATAAGGCAAAGCAGACATCGTTCTAAATATCACTTACTGAACTGAAAGGAAGCAGTTTCTTAGGGTTAATTAGTAGTCGGACCATTACTTATTATTTGTGCAAACCGCAGCAAAAGCTTAATTAACTTTGATTCTTTCTCCCTTGGAATTTGGGCTCACAATGCTACCGTGATGCTGACTTAGGAATAGATGTTAAGTGTTGAGAATGGCAATGAGCCAGCACTTTGCTTAAGACAATGATGCTGTAATGATCCAGTGTGCAGGTGCACTGCAGGCCCGTATGAGCCCACACACACATTTCACCATCATCAATACTGAGGTGAGACCGAGATCTCCACTAGAGGTCACCTGTGCTGACAGCTTTATAACCTTCACCCTCACCTTCACAATTTCCTCTTTTCCTGTCTGTCTGTGCCACTTTTCATCCATACATCTTTCGTCCTCCCGTCTCCTCTTTCCGTTTCTGTGTTTCCATGAACTTTGAAACCCCTGGCTGGAGGCAGTGATGGGAAAGAGAGCAGTCCCTCATTCCAAAGTTAATAACTTTTTAATTTAATTGCTTAAGTTCACTGTGCCCTCAATATGTATTTTTCCCCTTTTACTCATTGTCATTCAACGCCAAAGCTCCAATTTGCCACACAGCTTTCTAGAGAAAGACAGACAGCGACAGAAAGGGAGGGGGGACGGCAGGGGAGACACACAAACCGTTTTAATGGATGACTGAACAAATTAAATTTGAATTCATATAGCTGCTTTCATCTTCAATGTGGTTATTGAAAAAAGAGAGTTTTACAAACTTGACAACAGAGCTTTCTTTGAAGTAAGCCATTACTTTAGGGGAAGCATCTCAGCGATGTTATGAGGTGAGTGCTGTTCATGCCAAATAATTCATAACTCAACATAACACATCAGTTTATTGATACGACACTAATGCGATATTTATGCAGATACACACATCAGCACTGGATTACAAAATTAGATGTTTTGATTTTATTCAGTGGCTGACTGATGCCAGGTTCAGAGACAAAACCCACCCACAAAACCTGTGCATTAAAGTATCACCTTCTCTCTTTTCCCCCAATGTATCATTTTTTCTATGACCTCTCAAAATGACAACGAGATATATATTCTAAAAGCAGGAGATGAAGCGTGTGAAGTCTCAGTATGGGAAGTGCTCGCTCTCACTGAATGCTCCTCACACTGAAGCCCGAGCAGCAAATCTGCAAAGGGATTAAAATGCTAATAAAACAGACAAGATGCAATTCCTGCTATAAGCCTTATGAAATATGCATGGCTTTGTATGAGCCATATGCAGGGGAAATGGCAAGCTGACACGCCATGCAGAGGAACAGGGATCATTTTATGCTCTGTTGACAATCTGTAAGTCAAGAGTATGGTTTTAACCTCTGTGACAAACGGCCAATTTTTATTTCAAGAGCCCATTCATAAATCTAATTTCTGGGAATGCTATTTTTTCCCCCCGATGTGATCAACTGAGGCACTTTCTAACATACAGTATCTGTTTGTCAGCAGAGCATCATTTTCACCCCTCCACTACACTCTCCTATCTGTCCTGTAAGTACACATTTAAGGCTTTGATTATTTCTTAGATTTAAAGTGCATTCCTCTTTTAACTGTGCTTAAAATGTCACCATTATAATGCGAGTTTATGTTCTAGCGAAAACACTGCCAGTCACTCATTTTGTCACTCAGACAGCAACACAGTACGTACCAATTTTACCCCCAGGGTGTGATTTTACTACACTAGACGGATCACTGCTCAACTCTATGGAAATGCATTATCGTTGCAAACAATGCTGAAAAAATGGGCAATAAAGGCTCAGGGGCATTTACACTGTTAATGTCAGCTTTTATAAGAAAACATACTGTATATTCTCCCTTGGCAATACCATTCACAAAATTCAACATAACGGGGTGTTTTTTAAGTTGAGTTTTCAATGAGGCCATTCACCGATTACGATGCCAGCACTGGCGTCTTTTCCTCTGTTGCTTGCTGGGTAAAAGAAGAGTTGAACCTCAGTCAGCAAATCACAGCGTATGACAGAGTATACTCCATATTCTCTCCATCTTTTACCTCTGTGCGACGTGAGAAAAGGTCAACTCATGTGTGATCGAGGTCATCAGACTGGCGACGCTGACAGCAGCAAAGACTCATAAAGGTGCTGAAATAATGTCACTTAGTCAAAAACCCTCACAGTCAGCCAATTTTGTCTGCTTATAGCAATATAAGCATATTCACTCAGACAGAGTTTGACTTAAAGCTGAAATCTGTAACTTTCCACTATGGATCATTCGCTACACTGATGATAGGTATTTCAACTTATGTTTGAACATAATTCACGTGTTCTGTTTGTTGTTAATTGAGGAGTGACATTCCAAACAGACCAATGTTTACATCTATACATCACAATTATCTATTTACGTATTCATTAGTGATATGTGTTTCAGATGCAAAACCCTACTTATTTTAATACCCAATATATTTCATGCAAACAGATGAGAGGCCTTTACAAGTCCATGAACCGAGACCCAACCTGGGGCCTAAATGGGGACGGGTCCAAATTAGAATTACGTCAGTTTGGGTCGTGTGCTACTGCCGTGGGTCTTGGTGCTGTGTGTCAGTATATGTCATCCCTATCTGCTCCGATCACATGGTCCGTCAAAATCACTGCACAAAAAATGTTGTATTTTTGAGGCAAGGCGGTGAGTGTGAAATGAGATGGAGGGAAAAATGGAGCTGTTGTTTGTTGGCTGAGGTGCTCTTTCTGTAATTGGTCCTTCTGGGTCGACTACATTTTGGATGAGGACTAATTATCCTCTGGCCTATTTTCCAGACCGGTTTGAACTCTCTATGTTTCTGTCAATATGTTTATGTATCTGAATTGAACTTACCTGACTGCACTCAGGGCGTGCAAAGGCTAACAAATGCATATTTGGCCGGCATCTGCCTTTCACAATCTGTAAGTGTGGCCAGCTCAGTCCAATCTGAACAAAGGCCTTTGAGGAGGCCTAAGTACTTTAAATGGCCTGTTTTCAATCAGTATGCACAGTGGTGCTACAGCCAGGGAGTTGTTGTTTTTTTGCGCAGTAAAGCATTTCAAAGGTTTTCAATAGCCCCTTTAAAAGAAAACAAGACCATGGAAATCTACATAAGTCTCCTTTGAACTCAATTGTAACAGGTGAAAAGATGCAGCTAAAGAACTTGTAATTACTTTTGACACATACACTTTTGATTTACTCTTTATACCGCTGTGATTGTATTTATCACATTAAACAAATGGCTTTTATACCCTTGCATATTGCTTCATTGCCTGCCTTGTATTCTGCTCCGCTCCTCCTTCCTTTTTACTCCCTCATCCATATTCAGTAAATAGTGCTGTTGTGGGAATGGTATTTTTTGAGTGCTCCTCTCACCCCCACCCCACACCCTACCATCTTTTTTATTGAGTCGGCTATTTTCTTCCCCCTTTTTCAAGTATTTGTTGCTCGAGCGGGAACCTGGATAGTGCCATTAAAGAAGATATAAAAACAAGGGAGGTGTGCGTCCTCCATCTTCACTTTGATGATTCACTGTGTGGAAGCGAATTCGACTTTGCATTCCAATGGCTTTGTTTTTGCATCAAAGTGGATGGCTGATTTATTTTCTTTGCTCACTACAACCATCAGTCCCATCACCCTTAAAATAGAGGAAGGGAATGAGAGACTGTAATGAAAGAAACGGTACAATTGATCTTCCTCTTATTCTAATGGGAAAGCAGATCACAGTCAATTATGTGGCTTCTCATCTTGTTGTTTAAGAGGAAAGTAGAGTGGAGTGGTGGAGAAAGGGAGAGGGGATTCGGCAGGTTTGCTCAGAGATTTGCCACCCAATCTATGTATCCCTGCCTTTTATTGATCCTCGACTGCTTTATAATCAGTGGGTCGATGTCATCCAAAGCATACTGAGCATACAGCCAACAGGACCATTAGGAGTGGGGTTTTAGTGTAACTACAGCCTCCAGTTACTGATCACCCTTCACCTAAAGGTCTTCTGCCTCTTTTACAATGCACCTCTTTGAGGGGTAAAAATAGCATAAGGGCCAATCAGTCATATTCTACGAATTCTTTCCACCATAACTCAACAGCACATGCTCACATTTGCTCACTCTTCCGTTCCATCAATGGCTGCTGTAATTTCAAGTCGCGCTCACTCACTCACTTATTTGTTAATACCTCGCTTAGAGAGGGAAATTAAACATTAGTTGCCACGAGTTCAGAATTTAACCTCATAGTCATTACATCTCACGATACAAAGTCTCATTATATCTGGACTTGTGGTGATATGGAGGCTAAAACGTTCTGTCACACAAGGACATAAGAAATAGTTTTGCTTATTGTAGTTGGGGAAAAGAAATTAAGTAGATGAGGCAGAAATGCACAAATAGAATAAATAGTGCTGAAAAATGACTTTTAAAACTTTAATACTGATGCATAAGTGTTAAACAGGTAAGCAACATATTGTTTTGATAATGCTGCATCTGTTGGATGCAGAGTTGTATTAACTAACATTGTACAAAGTATTTTATTAATATTGTGCATTCACTTGCTAGCTATACAGTTATGAATCCCATAGACAAAGGTTTATGAGCCGTATTAGCGTTTCCTTTCTTTTAGGATACCTGCCTGTGTAAAATTAAATTAATGTGGGACAGTTAAGTTAAAGACTGCTGTGATATGCAGCCTCGGGTGTTATTTCTGAAGCACAGTATCAGTTCGTTCTGAACACATTTTACCGACAACAGCTTTAAGTTAAATTCCAACCATGGTTCAATGAGAAATTTCCTGTTTTGGCCAATGCAATTAGTTTTTCATTGTTAAAGACTTTGATGACTTAAAAACATTTGCTTCTCTTTTAATAGACTTACTACTGGGAAAGAAGCGGCATAAACAACTCAGTGGGTGAATCAACAGAAGTAATTAGAGGCTCACAGATTCTGTTGAAATTAAAGCTACGTACTTGCAGAGACAGTAAACAGTTAAGCAATACGCACAGAGAAGTGATGATTGTAACTTAAAGCATTGTTACACAGTAGTGGGTATTTACAATCCTTTCAAGATGATCATCTTATGAGTAACAGCAGTTTTAGCATTATGTATGAAATATTACAGGGTCATTTGGAAATGACTCTTACTTTGTACAGGTGGGACTAGACAGCACCTTTCAGTATCTTTCACAAACAATAATCTGATTATTGTCTGATTAAATTGATAATCCTTAACTTTTCTTCAAATCTAAATTTAACATTAATTTTCCATGGCATTTTTGATGCAAATCATTCTACTGATGTTTTGTTTTCACACACACATCTCCACATAGGGGGGAAAATGACACGGGTCAAAAGAAAGAGACCGGCGATGAACGGCAACAAGAATAACAATAAACTACACCTTCACCTGATGGAGACAGCTAAAAGAAGAAAATAATCCAAACACCAACAAGGATGTGGCAAATTACCTTTTGAAGTAAGTTTACATTTACTTCATATTATAGTAACGCCTGTTAACGCCGGTGCTGCTACGTGACTACTGCTGCTGTTTTTCACACTAGAAGCGCACAGTGCTGCAAATACTGTTCAAACTTTCATGCCATATTATCTGTTGTTTTAGGTTTTACTTTCCACGGGGGAGAGGGGGGTTCCGGGTGCTTGGACTGTGTTTTGTAGCATACGGATATATGTCTTGAAAGTGCTCATTCAGTCTATGTATCATTAAAATGTTATCATTACATCACGAAAGGACCCAAAGCCATTACTTTGCCTTATTCAGCTTGTGGAATGTGGAAAACATAAACTTCTAGCCAATTTACTCCGCTCACGCTATGCATCTGAGCTGCTTCACCACGGCGCGCCAGCGTCGTGTGTCAACGCTCATTAGTGTCAATGCTTGTTAGTTTATATTTAGGCTTGGTTGTTTCAAAACTTGGTAGCTATAGAAAAGAAAGTTCACATTGATTTGTTTGTGCACGTCAATGAGTGACCCCCTTCTAGCCGCGGGATGAAAAAAACGCTAACCCAGGATTATCACTTTAAAGCAAACATGCAAAGTGAGAAGTATAAATGGAGGGATAGGATTCCTCGTCCACAATACATTGCTCATTGCTTAATCGGCACATGAAGGGAAATACGCCAGACAAGAAGATATGCAGAGAATGCCTCTGCTTAGGATAAAACAATGGATTGTTTACATGCTTGAGCAAATCAATTTTACCATCTCATAATCTGGATTTGTTACTTTTGAGTACACAGATATCAATTTATGTCCATTCCAGTACTTCCTGTGCTATAATGAGAAGCAATCATTTCAGATTACTACCAACTAGAATAAAGAATAGAACAGAATTAATGATTGACACGTGTGCAAACCTAGTTATGAATTTACAGGCTGAAGAATGTTCAGTTTTACCCTCACAATGATTAATGCATTAACAGACTGATTTGTCATCCATCTGATCACAGCAGTTCCACATACACAGATCAGCAGGGATTGCAGTATGTTGACTGAGGAACAGATACCAGATCTGAAGCGGCTGGATGAGGAGGCTGCACATATTGGCGTTTGTGATTCAGAATTTGGACACGCCAATCCTGCTGACCCTGGACTAAGAGGGACCAAACTCAATCTGTGGGTGCACCTTGGAGTCAAACTCCCCGAGATAAACAAACAGGCAGCAGACTATTCTGATGAGTCCTCTGAAGAGGAAAATGAGAATCATTTCAACAGACTAAGTCAAAAGAGGGTTTACTGGAGTGGCAACACCCCTGTCAGAGGCAGAGAAAGACACGTGAGCCTTTATTACAAAGAATCAGTTTGTGGAAGTATTTCACTGGTGGAGGAAGTAGATTAGCCCGTATTCATGGTTGTGTTTCAACACTTAAGGCTGGTGGTTGTAATAAGTGATCAATGCAACAAAATGTCTTACTCAAAGCCAAATAACATGTCTGCATACGATATATGAGCATCTCTGTTTCATGCTAAATCATCAATGAACCATTAGTCTGTGTAGAGATGAAAGAATCTCTATCACTATCTCGTTGGGGTTGACGTGGGCAGTTTGTCTGTGGAAGTCTGTACTTTTTTTTGCAGAGTCAATGCGCCGATAAAGCTGATCCGAAAGCGAAAAAATAGATTAAAGTGAACGCTTTGAATCTGCTGACAAGGTGCTTTATTTTGTATTATTTTTGCATTATTGCATTACTGCACCTCAAAAAGCAATTTATCTTCTTGACACTATATAACTCACTATGCCCGAAACCAAAATATCCTCCTTTCTGTTTTACACCATTCAGTGTTCAGAGTGAAAAGGAATGAACCAATTTATGGACACAGATGGCAATTACGTTCCTCCCCCGGCTTGAGTTATGTGACAAGAGCACAACACCGGTTTCCTTGTGAAAACGTGGACAACGGTGAGAATAGGCAACTAATCAGTTTGATTAAGGTTTTGGCAAGATTTCAGAAAAAAGTCAAATCTTGAATGGGAAGAGATTAAGGTCACATTTACACCGAATTTAACATGATCAGCACCTAGATGCATTATTCAGATGGGAAAAATACAAAGTGTAAATGTGCACAGACCACACACTCGCTTGCTCGCATTGTGATGGAATCTCAGTCACACCTAACCAGGTGTAAATGAAGTGCTCCTTTCAAACTGCTGTTGAGTTAAAAAAACAAAACGTATCATTGAGTTGGGTTGATATGACCTGGAATGTAGAATACAACAATGACTTTAAAATGGCATAAAAAATGGTGCTTATCTATCTGCAAATTAATCTGTACAGCTTTTACACATTTGGGGAGACATGATCTGCTCTCGTCAATAAAGTTGTTTTGAATCAGGAATTTGTGACTTTCCATGAATGGGTGCCTACACCCGGAATGTGAACAGGGACAGCCCACGCGAAAAAGTTATTTGTTTTGGGGTTTTTTGGTATGAAAATCCTCCATGGAGCAAGGAGGAAACACAGGCGT